>JAOBRG010004463.1:0-24200 GCA_027574985.1 Umimayanthus nakama | reverse complement strand
CCGCTGTCCAGTGCGCCTGCTCAAAAACATAAAGTGAAAATAAAAAGTGAGGACCTTTTCATTTTTATGCCCATATAAGGTCAAAAGCGCGCTTCCGACCGTCACTTTATGTTTTTGAAAAACGGTCTTCACTTTATGTTTTTGTGCAGGCGCAAAAAAACATAAAGTGAAGACCTTTTTTCAAAAACATAAAGTGAAAACCTTTTTTCAAAAACAGAAAGTGAAGACCTTTTTTCAAAAACATAAAGTGAAATAAAAAAGTAAAAACAAAAAGTGAAGAGCAAAAAGTAAAAACAAAAAGTGAAGAGCGGAATGTGCAATGGCCGGTCTGGGCTTCCGTACAAACCCGATGACATAGTGGCGAAAGGCCCCATATTGCATAAGGCCTTTCGTCACAAAAAGCAAAATTAATCGACGGTCGCAATAGCAGGACAGTGGTTAGTGCCAGTTTTATTCGCCGTTACATTACTGGGTTTGTTTCTATATCATTGACTCGCTGTTTTGAAATGAGTGAAATGCAGGCAATAAGATTTTGAGATTTTATTGAAGTTAACGGATACTTTTTCTAATCTTCTCTTGATTTTGAAGCTAAAACTGCAGCAGGACCAAACCTTGCTATACTGTTGCACTGTGGGGTAGAAGTCAGAACTAATATCCCTTCCCCTTGGAAGAAAGAGAGAGTGCGGGATTTTTCGTTGTACAGTCAAGCAAGGTTCAAACATGTAATCATGAATTGTGCTGAAATGTGCTGAAATGTGCTAGCCTAGAGCAGGATGTGAAAGTGTTTGCAAATATGAAGCCAGGAAGGATCACTTTTTACTGCTGCAAAAATTTGGCAGTTAAGGCGAGTTAGGTAAAAGATGTGCAAGTCAAGGGAAGCTTGAAACCAGAAAGATATGCAACTGAATTAAGGCGAGTTAACGGAAGTTTGAAGCCATTTAAGGAGAGTAAGGAGAGTTAAGGTAAGTTAAAGGAAACTTGAAGCCAGAAAGATATGCGTGTTAAGGCGAGTTCTGAGGCGAGTTAGGGGAAACTTGAAGCCAGAAAGATTGCGAGTTTAGGCGAGTTAGGGAGGGAAAATTGAAGTGACAAAATTGTGCGAGTAAAGGCGAGTTGGTTCGCTGCCAATCGTCAAACTGAACATTTTCTTACAAAAAGCAACGACCGTTTACGAAAGGGACAAGGCCTCGACGAATGAATGTAAGCTTAGCGTATATTTAGAATGAGTTACTGACTAAGAATAAAGTGAGCGGTTAGTGTACTTAATACCCTTCTTTGCTTTCAATAACTTCATATTTATTTCAAATCTTCAATTGGAAAACTCATTGGCGACTGTCATGCGTCTTCTCAGTCTTAGACTTCCGTCGTTCTGTAGTTTCGTGTTAAATTTTGTTTTCAAACACAGTCTTTTCAATTTTCATTTAGGCATACACTGAGTCTATTAGTCAAATCTTAAATATGTAGTGACTATAAAACCGATTACAAGACAAGGCCGAATGCTGTTTAGGTTTCCGTGCTTTGAATCATAAAGTTAAACTTTGCACGTAATCATACAAACAGGAATAGTTTTTAGAGGTCATTTTTTTCAGCTGATAGTGATTCTCACTGATGGACTGACGACAAATACAAGTTCAAGGTTTCTGTAACACAATGGGTTTATTATGGGTTTTGTGGCTGTTTTCGGAAGAGAAATACATTGACTTTTTGACTGACTGGATTCAGTGGTGTAATAAAGGGATTTGGTATCCGGAGTTGCCCTCTCCCCCCTCCCGCGTCTCTCCATCCCAACGACAAAAACAACACTTTATTTATCACTCGAAATTATTACATGCTGCAAATTTTATATGTCTTATAGGCTAATGGTTGAAAAGAGCGCAAGGTACTTGATAGTAGTTAAAAACTAATCGAGTTAAGTACCTCGGCCTAGGGTCTGTAAGAAAAATTTTAACAGTATGTTGTAGGAGAATACATCAACACAATACACGAACAGCACCCCACCCCCTTCTCTGTCTCTGTCTGGCTCTGTCTCTGTCTGTCTGTCTGTCTGTCTGTCTGTCTCTCTCTCTCTCTCTCTCAGCCTTAAAGATATATGTCCAAATGTTTAATCGTGACAAGACAAAAATCTACATTATTAGCATTAAAAACGCGAACTAGCTCAATTTTCTTTTGGCATTGAAACCTGGTTGTTTTGTTTTACAAAATACTGTCTATAGCTTGTTAACTAACCATTGTATACAACTTGGTTAAGCTTCATTAAGCTTTTGTTAAGACCACATGGCCCGGGGTCTTCGTTGCGACATCCTTTGTTTGGCAATTAAGGCCGAGAACATCAACATTGTCCGACAGTCTTTTAACTAGCATCTGTTTGGCGAACACCACACGCGGTGACTTGCACAAAAAGGCGCTGTGGTGGAAGTTTAGAATTGGATAGGAAAACAAGTGGAAATCAGAGCAGAGATTAGGGCGGGCTGGCGAACACCCGTTCATTGTCACAAACATATCCAAGAGAAATAAAGGTCTGATGATACGCTTGTTATTAAAGTCTTACAAGCTCTCCTATCGTCAGAGTCCGATAGGTTATTACTCAAGCCATGGTGGCTACGAATAAACAGTTTTTTCTTTCATAAATATCACAGAGTCATCATTTGATTTATATCAGAGGTCCTGGCGGTCGTGTCAATCGACAGAAGCGGCAAAACGTGGAAAATAATGCATGGTTTAAATTGATTCTTGTAAGAATCGGGTTTATTCTGATATTTACACCACAGTGATTGAAACTGATATTTCCCTGTAGGCCAAGTTCTTCTATCCATTAATTTAAAACTTGACACAAAAAATCTCTATGTTTTCTTAAAATATCTTTTTAAGTTCTAAGAACCCCGAAACGAACCCGAAACTTCAGGCCCAGCCTCAAGGTCAATTTATTGTCTGATTGACAGACCATTGGGTTTACCCTAGAAGTATCAGCTTTTTTGACCAGTTCTGCCCAGTGGAAGTGCGTCACTGTCGGCTGCCCGCCATGTACATGTAAAATGCAACCTCGTCATCATAAATTCAGTGTTGCAACCATGGTAACACCATTAGCTGTAGCAAGATGAGCAGCTCTTGGACTAAATTGGCAGTTATATTGTTGTTGTTGCTGTTGTAGAAGAGATGAAACGTATGGAAAGTTTCTAAATTGCTCTTATGGAGGCAGCTGGATTTTAAATTCGTTTGGGTGGCTTTGGCGGGAGGGGGCAGGGGGGGGGAGGGAGACGGGTGCGCAACTTAGAAGGCCACGAATTGTGTTCTGAAAAGCTAAGTCCTTGCCAGTAGCTGGTGTTTGTCAACACTGTGTTTTTGATATCTCTGATAACAGAAACTTCTCTTGGAGGCAAAAGTTGCTCGAGGTTGCTCGGCAGCACTCAAACTACAGAGTTGCTGCACAATCTGTAAGCGCCAAGCCTACCCCCTCCCTCCCCCACCCTCATAAAAGAGAAAAAGAAAAAGAGAAAGAAAAGCTTTCAACCTCTTCCCTTTCTAATTCTTACAGTAATTTACTTTGCCTTTGTTCATATTCCGGCCGCAGGGTCCTCAATTTTTTATTACTTCCGGTTGTAGGTAATCGGTTTCCGGTTCTTGTCAAATTAGGTAGTGCATTGTGGGAATGATAGCGCCATTTTGTATTTCAACACACAAATTTCGTGTCTTCGCCGAGCAGACTGTTTGTTCTGTAGTAATTCCTTTACTGTAGTTACAAAGTCGGCTTAGATAATCTGGACTGATTGTCATGGATTCTCTGCACTGTTTTAACTGCCTTTACAGAAAGCAAACACCTGAAGATTATTTTAATGTCAGCCAAAATCATAAGAACTTTGTGGACAAGAGATCGTCTGATGAAATACAGACAGAACTTGAATCAGAGAAGGAGAACACGCATCGTCTGATTTGTGCAGACTGTGTCTACGATCGACTTCAACAGTGTAAAAACTGTTCGAAGAAAGAACCTTTGTGTATGTTTAAAGTCGGTGAATGGTTTTTAAGGAAAGAAGATCGTAAATGTATTGACTGTGCGGCACTGGACGAGTCAAAACGACTTCTGAGCGAAGGCTTTCCACCTCACGAACTCATTCGTCAGTGCTTTTCTTGTACTCATTTCAAATATTTGCCGTCGTTTATCACTGCGGACAAACGTGAAGCAAGATCCGTCCCTAGGGATTGCTTTGAATGTCAGCTGAAACACGACATAGACAATTACAAGAAAAATTTGCAGCATCGTTATGAGTTAAAACTACAACAAGAACCTGTTTTGGGAACTGAAAGAGACTTGATCGAAGCAGGTGGTAAAAGTGAAAACATCGTTGTTGCGTCCTATGCTTCAGTTGTTACAAAAGGCTCTGGAAATAAAGAATCGGACGATAGCGAGAGCTTGGATACGGAGAACGGAGATCAGGAAAGACGCCAAAATAGTTTAAAACTTGCGGATTCTAGCGTGAGGCAATTTAAATCAACAAGCTTTACTGCAACGTTGTATGGTATGTAATTGGTATTGTTTGATGTTAAAAATATTTTTGATATGCCTTTTACATGTAAACATTAAAATTTCAACTGTCAATTATAAGTAAAACATCTTGGTTCTGACTTAAAGTCTGCCTACATGTAGTTTAAAACTTTCTTTGGAATTTTCTTTGAAATATTTTAGTTTTGTTAATTATTTCTTTGTTTGTAAGAAAAGCGGAAAAATTGCAAGAGTCCAAACGCTTCAAGTGGTTCCAGTTAAATTTCGTCAAGCGAATTTTGATCTCATTCTATAATCATCGAAATGTGAGAAAGTAGGCTTTAGTCTTTTGTCTACATATTAACTTTGATTTCATATATTGACTACTGTCTTCCTGATATGAAGTCGTGATATACACAAATGGCAACTTTTGTTTAATATGCAAATGTCCGAAACTTATTTATTTCAGAATAGATTGGAAATCTAATATATTAGGCTGCTTTAGATCTTGGGTGATAACCTTTGGTTTTGTTATCTAAAAATTTAAGTAGTCTGTACACATTTTGTGACAGACAGGAGCTATAATGAAGTTTTTCACTCAAAAAGGCAATATTATAATTATATAAATTCAGAAACTAAAGTTAATTTTGAAATCAAGAAATGAATCATGGAAAATATAATTTTAGGTTCAGAAATTGTGTTTTGCTTAAGGCTAAACAAAAAAATTTGGGTTTCCAGTTACATGTTTCTTAAAATTAGGGTAGATAGGTAGGATTATTTTTTTTTGAAATGATTTTATTTGCCTGACAAATACTTTTTTTATATAAAAACCGGGCTGATATATCTACAATTTTTAGTCTGGCATGTGGTTTCATAGCTAGTTGCTCTTTCATTTTCATTTGTTAGCAGTCTAAACTTGGTGTTATCTGCACGCCAGCGTGCAAATGTAACAGAAACAAATGATTTCCAAGCTTTTGGTAAAGTTAGTTTTGATATAGACATATTTGATAAAGACTTGAAACTGAAAACACTTTTCTGCGAAAAGAATCAGATGTAAAAAAAACATCTACAAAAAAATTAGGGTCAGTTGCCTAAACTTAGGGCAGTTGGCAACCGAAAACTTTTAAACTTCAACAGGTCTGCATACCCAGAGCAATCTACAGTTAGTAACAATTTGTAGCAAGATAAATCTGAGAAATATGTATTATTCTTACACCAATAACAGATCACTATAAATCCCTTTTAGAAGTAGAAGTCTGATAAGAGAGCTTAATGAAAATAGGCATGTTAGGTATGTATGTACAGGTTGAGTGGACTAGCTCGAATGGTTCATATGTTCCCTTCTAGTTCTTCACAACTGCTATCAATTTTCTTTTCTTGCAGTTAAATGGATTAAATAAAAAACTAAAAAATAACAAATATTTTAGAATATTCAGTCCCTTGAACCAACTTGCTACTGTAAATTACTGTACTTGCTATATTTATGTTGAGCCAATTTAAAAGTTTATAAGTCTTTAGTTCTGCCCTCCTCCTTTAAAATTATTTTTATTGCGTTTTGTCCTGGGAAAATCAGATGGAAAAAGATATTTTTCACAAAAATATTTTATAACTGCTTCACCTTTCCCTTACAGAACCTTTTTGTCACTTCGTACTACAAGCCCTTAAGATGTCATTTGGCGGGTTGGAGGAGAAAACCCGACTTGAGTTGCAGCTACTTGACAGCAACCCAGAGATGTGGCAGAAAGCCTTGAAAGAGAAACTGATCCGTGTCTCCCAGTGTTTTTCTAGCCAGGCTACAGATCTGGTGTCTTTTGAGACGGCAGAGTCCAGATGGGCCTACATAGGAACATACGCCGCAGCACATGCCAGTCTGTTATACTCAACTTTGTCTAGTGGCTGCCTTGAACCTCTTACACAGCTTATTCAACACAGTCAGACAAAACAAAGAAGGTAATGTCACTTATAATAAGTAAGATTTCAGCTACATTGTAAACTAGGATATTGAAAACCAATATATTCGTACCATGTATAAACGTTTGAAGTACTGGAAAATGCACCAAACTTTGGTGAGAATACTCTCAGCAAGTAACTAACAATTTTTTCCATGACTTACAATTAGTTTAATTTGTTTTTATTAAACATGATTTAGAAATACATAAAAAGAGTAAAGTGCTCAAATGAAGTGTAAATGTTTATGAAATATATACAGCTGCTGTTTGTAATATATTTAATACTGTGTATTTTAAAAGAGCAGTGTGTTTTTATCATCCTGCTTGGCAATTTGCTTTTGTAAATCAGCGATGTCAATAATCTGTTTATTCTGGTGGCTGTGTAAAGATTTCACCCCTTATTTTGGACTGGAACTCTTGGAAAAAGTGTGGCCTGTTAAAAATGTCTTGTGTTTGTCAAGATTGATTTTTGGGTCAAATTTTATGTCTCAAAATTTTGACTTTTAAACTTATGTTGTAACCCATTGCCCCCATTTCCAGGTTACATGTGTGCTGTGTGGGTGCCGGACCTGGTAGTGAGATCTTAGGTCTTCATCAGTTGCTGCCAGCCAGTACAGAGTGGTTGCTTTTGGACAATTGCGAGCCTTGGATCCATTCAGCAGAAGTTCTGCTAGGCAAGGTGCTGAAAGTGCCCTTCAGATATGGGAGCTTTGACGCCGCTAGCAAACTCGGGACTGTTGAGTCAAGTTTGCCTTTGTCTCCAACCCATGCATTCAGAAAGGTTTGTAAAATGTACTTTGACTTTGTTGTAGTTCTCTTACACTGTAATAATGGAAGAATATGTTTTCATGGAACCAACAAGTAGTGCATTATTGGTTGTAATAAATTAAAGTGAATCTTTAATACTAATTGTGATAAATTAAAGAGAATCTTTAGTACAACAAAAATAAAAAAAATAACACATCTAGTGATAATTTTTATGAAAAAGATGTTTTGAGTAGAGAAAAATAAAAACTAATCTAAAGAACAATGTGTCAATTTTTTCTAAAAACTGTTTTTATTATCTTTCATTAGGTTTTTCTAGTTCACATTTAGCAGGAACACCTAATAATTTGTAGACATAAAATTTGCAGCCTATCTGCTCCATTCAGTTCTTTAGTTTACATGTAGTAACCACTGCAAACATCAGTTCTATGTGATTGACTTAAATAGGATCTGAAAATGATCATCTATAGGAATAAATTTTAAAATGTTATTTGGTTTAAACAGGCAAACATATTTGTCTTCTGCAAGTTTGTGTCTGCCGTGCAGAATCTTCCTGGAACCTTCAAGTACTTGGCAGATATTCTGAGGCAGGCAAGAGAAGGAGCCATGTTCCTCTTCATTGACAATGCCCATCTTCAGACAAAGTCCTTCATTGAGGAGTTGGTGTTTCCAGGCGGCATATACACACAGCATAAGGGCTTCAGAGAGAGTGATGCATTCAAAATGTACACTACTTATGTGGAGCTGAAATCAGGCAATGACATTAACCTGAACTCAAGTCTGTTGTGTGAGTGGGTGGGCCTAATCAGCTGTTGGTTAGATAGATACCCAATGTTGGACCTGAGGGTTAATGTTATGCTTGCAGTCAAAAAGGACACCTATATCTCCAGGCAAGGCCGGGCATCAAGATGACACAGGATACTGTGAAGGGGTGGGTGGGTTAGACTTGACGAAGGACACCTCTATCTACAGGCAAGGCTAAATGGCTGGGTTAGACCTTTAGTTCCAAGCAATGCTGCACAACAAAGTATCAGTCCTCTATAGTTCCTACTAATTAACAATTATTCCACGAGCACGCGTTGGATATGAGCTTTTAGATAGGGGACGAGGTGCGATGCGCCGAGTCGGCTATCATAAGCTCATATCCAACAAGCGTGAGTGGAATAATTGTTTTATTAAATACCAAACACTGGATAAAAATATCTCGAGTTCTATTTTCTAACGAGTCGAGTTTTCGGCCATTTTAAGGGGAGATTTTCCGTGATAGAATTTTCAGTTTCCATATTTGGACATGTTGCAGTATGCAGGATTTATACCTTGAGTAGAGAGCCAATCAGATTACCGGAATTTCAATATCCAGTGCTCGGCATTTAATAAGTAATTTTGTAGAGCCTTGGATGAACGGGGATACATGTGTGGAGCATGATAACATTTAAATATTTTTGAATAACAGAGTTATAGGACACAGTGTTTTTGAAAGCTGTCCAGAATAGAGCTGAATGGCAGTCGAGCGGAAGTCATTGAAAGTTGTTGAGACTATAGTTCTGATACCTTGATATAGTGTCTTGAATTTGTGCTCAAAATAATTATTTTTGAAATTGTCAAAATTTAGTGTAAGTACAGTATTACTGAACTGCACAGATCCTTTATTCTTGCTTGAAAAGTTTGTAATAGGAAAATTTAATATTATACCGTTGTGGTTAGCTTTTTGAGGTTGAAAATGTTTGTGGCAATTTTTAATTTAAACAGTTATGGATTTCAATCTTTGATCCAGTTTTTAAGATCGTGCACCAAGTGCACAACAAAAAACTCAAACTAAAACATATTCATTCTTGGTTTATTTTATTGATCAATGCTAGAGTAGAGTCACCGTTTAATTTTGTGTCAGTTGAAGTGGAGGGAATTGCTAACGAGGTTGTGAGCCATTTATAGTTTTAGAAGTGTGAGAAGTCATTTTATTTTGAAAATTGGTGAAGAGGTAAAGTCATACTGGCCACAATTTACTGAAAACGATGGTATTTACTTGCAAATTTACTTTTAACCATGAGGAACATATAGTTTGTTCAGGCTAGCTGAAAACACGAGATTTGGAAGGCATGAAATGATTCTCATTTGCTTGAAGCGCCCAAAAATAAAATGGCTCAAACGATTAGGGGGTATTCACAAAAGCCCAAACTTGAGACAAAATCCTGGTTTGTGTGTTTTCCGTTATAATATTATGGCCTTTATTTCATTTACCTTTGCTGCAACCAATTTTTGTCTAAGGAAGTATAGTTATGAAAATCTTCCTATATTTTGTATTACAAAGATACTTTAGTGATAACAGATTTGCTTTCTCGTGTTTTGCAGTTTCTGATTGGCTTTGTGGAAGGCATCATTTTAAATATCTAACCATACCACAATACACGTTCTTGAGCTGTATTTTGAGATGTCTCATGAACCAGCTAATGTTTGAACCCTTTCAGCTCCAAATACACCATTTAATGTAATGCTGAATTCTCCTTAACTGCCTCTTTAATAACCTTGTAAAAAGGTTAGGAGAATTTTGTTTTTCATCCAGGGTAAGTTACTATGTCTGATCATTTGCTTTATTCTCATTACCAAAAGACTTATTTTGTGTGGGCTATATAGGGAGAATTTACATGCTGATAAATGGCTGGGGCTGAAAGGGTCAATAGTTAGAGTTATTGTTTGTGTCAATACTCTATTATTATTTTAGTCAATCATGTGTTTTGTTTCAATTGCTATGGGCTGGCTTACAATACATTCAGAACGGTTGACTGTTGTTGACATAATTATGTTTGTAGACCTCCAAATAGGTCAAAAGACTGCCTTTGTGGTTGAAGGGTTAACAGATATTAATATGCATTTGTCGGTGTTTTGCTGATGGAGGCAAAGGGGGCAGGCAGAGCAGATGCAGGGCATTTTCTCGCAGCTGCCAGATCATAGGATTGGGTGTTCGATTTATATTTATAATGCAGCAACTTTACTTAAATTGACAAATACAACCTTGTTCTATGAAATCTTTGAAGCTCTTGTCGTGCTATGTTTTCAAACAAAAAGTACCAGAAAAAAAGTATGTGAAAATTGTCAACTTTTAAGTTTTGAGAAATCATGATCATTAAACAATTCTGCTCTGCAAGATGATCAAAATGAATCGTCACAGTATAGAATTTGGTCAGCTGGTACAACTCATAAGTTGGGATTTCTTGGGTTAAAAAAAAAACGATTCAGCAGAACAACGGTTAACATTGATAGGTGCATTGCATCTACCGACTGGTGTAGCAAATAAAAATGCTGAAAAAGATGACGACTGGGACTTTTACCAAAACTCTTAGCACACAAAAATCCTAAAATAAAATGCTCAACAAAACGCACAACTGTTAGTTTCCCAAAATTTTATGGCTTTTTTGTGCCAGTTTAGTGCGTTAGGCTCGCAAGGAATTCTGTTGAAATAAACGGTGCTATCTTTTTTGTAGCGTTCAGATGCAGAGCAGGTTGCCTAAAAGTTCTTTCATGCATCAGCAACGTTGACGTTATAAACAAGGTGCAAAGGGAGGACATGGAGAACATTGCACTCTGTTATTTGAACATTTTGCACGAACAAAATTCACAAAAAAATCTCCATATACGAGAATAGTTATATTTTAGTAATACTTCATGTAAACATCCCATATTATAAACATTGTTATATACGCAGTCATTCTGTTGTACAGAACAAAAATATTTATTTATGATTTTTACTGGCGTACGTGTAGTCTTCTACTGGGAGATAATAAATTAGTTTTTAATCGGTGTTGGGAGAGGAGGACTTCACGTTCAATAAACAGTACCGCATTCTATCGTAGGGCTTCCCTTCTTTGTGTTATGCTGTTTGTTTCACATGGAAGATAGGGTGGCCGGGGTAGCTTCTTCCGGATGGTAGGGAAACCCTATGTTTTAGAGTCGACTTTTGCTTGCATAAGTCCATGTGAACGGTCTAGCCCTAGAGGATGGGACTGGTTGGTTTGTTTTGTTGGACCTGGCCGCGCGCCTAAACACAGTCTGATTTGACACTTCAAATTTGCGTCTTCTTCGAGCTGTATGAAGCCAGGCTACGTTTTCAGGCATGTGCGACTCGAACGAATCATTACACGTGATAGCGGCCATGACAACTTAGAAAATGCAGTTCAAGCACAGAAAAACAGCACCCTCGCCTCGTTACTCACTTGACCCTATACCCCGAGCCGTCAATTTCCGTGTGAAGCCGAGCTTTTCTTGACTTTGGTACCCAGGGGCACCTATTCTCCCAGAACAACGTTTTGTCATATGAACAGCTCCTAAGTTCGACTTAGTATACTGAAAGGACCAGATCATTCTCGGCATCCTTTACGCTATGCGCGAGAGAACGAATCAAGTGGACGAGAGTACATTTCTTCTCGCGCGATTTTGCATGGGAAGAAGCAATTTCGGGGGAAATGAAGCTTATAAAACACAACAATATCCATCAGCAGGGATATGAGCAATGTTTTTAATTCTAATATGCTAACGGTTAATACGTTTATTTTTAATTTCTAGTTTTATTCCTGGTTTCGAATGGGTCTTCGTTTTCGTGTGGGTCTTCGTTTTCGAGTGGGTCGAGGACGAAGGCGAAACTACCCGGCTCAAAGTCGGCCAAAGTCCGTGCAAGCTAACTTGCTTTGATTAGCTGCATCTATGTTTTTTGCCAGTGCTCTTTTAACCACATATTAAACAAACTTATTTTATTTAGTATGGCCAAACAATGTTTGGACTAAACAAAGTGGAAATATTTCATGAAAAACGCTGACTAAGCAAAATTTGCGAATGCTATTATGAGTGCTATATCAATGAAGTGGTACGTAGTGTTTTCTATTCGCTACGCATTATAAAAAAAGTTTTCACAAAAAACTTTAAAACAAACCCTTGGGGTTTAGCCAACTTAAGTGAGCAGCTTGTAGTTCCGTTTTTACGTGTGAGAATGCACTGAGAAGTCCAGGTTACTCAGTTTAAAGTACTCATTGCCTTGTGTTTCGGTCTCCAACTTAGAACATACGCGAAACGCAAACACGTATCCATAGCAACGATCAGGAAAACACGTTATTTTTCCTAATGAACGTGTTTCTCTCGGAAAACCACCTCGGGTGTACAACACAGTAATGCTTCTTTGCCTCGACAATTGGCTGGAAATGACAATTGTGGCGAACATACCGGACTGAGTGCGGGTATTTTGTTAACAGACCTGACTGTGGTCTCGCAGCCACGTGGTTTGAGATCTCATCTTTCTTCCTACAAACCTCAGTGGTTCGGCTTCCGTTCCTAACTGACGCACTCAAGAACTTAAGATCGAGATACTTGGTTTCTTCGCAGTTAGTATTTCGCATTGTCGATCGGCTCTCTCTTGTGGAATTTCTTGCGTTGTATTTTGTTGCGCTTGAGGCAAATGGCGTCGTGAGATGAGTTGGCTGGTAAAGCTTGTCATACCTGGACGATGGCATATTAGGTCTCTGCGGCTCTTGCCAGGAATATTTCGGTACTTGCGAGTACAATACAGGTTTACTTTCGGCGGAAAAGTTTCCAGTGTATTCAGTTTGAAACGGCCTGGGAGTTTTGAAAGTTTCCTGGCGCCCCATATATCCAGGATATTTGAGGTAGAGTGACATAGTTCAAACTTGGTGTGCCCCGAATACTTTAACACAGTATTGAGTATTTTTTGCTCAGTTTCCTTCAAAACAAGTACAAGTGTCCACGCTTCCACCTGAATGCAGCCAAATTAGAACTGTTTGTACAAAGATGTTGTGGTATATCTTGTTTCTTTGTTCTTTCTAGCCACTTCTAAAGTCAATGCCGACCAGCCAAACTCCGAAACAAAACCAAAATTCCTATCCTTGAGAAGACTCGATATTCTGAGACACGTTGGCTGCGAAAATTTTCAACTCCTGGTAAAATAGCAACCTTGTGTTACGAGTAACAGCTGATTTTGTTTTCAAGTTGAGTGTTTTTATCACTGCCATGTAAACGAATCTTAGTTGCTACGGTGTGAGCAAAATATCTGGTAACATGTTGAGCGAATGAATTTTTAATGAAAAACTGGCGAGAACAGTGAAGGAAAAGGCAATGAAAGTCCGTTAGCCGCTGAGAGATTGAGTGGTCACACTAGGGTTCCTAAAGACTTTACACTACAGGCAGTCGTTTAGAAACAAAAACTCATTTCGTAAAACTAGCAATCAAGTCAGTTTTAAACAGTAAAGCCAATGTGGTTTTTCATTCCGCGATTGTTTTGAAGTTTCCAGTTCAAACAGCAACGCATACTTTCCGGCCACTTGTTTTGACTGGAAACCCTTGCAAACGGAACGTTTAATCGAGTTTCATAACTATAATAGATGGAAGCGTTAAATTTAGAAGCCGCAACTGATAGATTCAAAGAACAATAATTCACCAAATGTTTTGGTCTTGTATAAAAACATGAAAGTGTATGGGAAATTACTATTGGATGACACAATTTATGAAACAAAATAATGATATTTTGTTTTGATGGAGTGTGCATTAATTTCGCCAACTTTTATGAGTTCTTGCTTTGAGTCAGAAAACCCTGTCAACATACTCTGCATGTAGTTTGCCAAATATACCCAATGCGGTTTTGTTTAAAATTTTATTTGGTTTCAGAGCAATTGAAGTGTTTAATCCAAAGCAATAATGTCTTTCGGTAACCTGAACTACAAGAGCCAAGTTAAAACAACTTCAAATAAACCAAGATCCCTTTAGCCGAGGTTTTGATTACAAATTCGGCCGGAAATTGTTTTTTAAAAACGGTTCGTACTGACTTTTACACATAAAATAATTGTTCTGCTGACACAGTTCTGTAAAATAACTGGGTTTTGATGGATTAGTCTGAGATCTAGACTTTCTCAAAAGTCCTTCGCCCATTCGTCGTATCCTTTGGCTTTGCGCGCTCGGTTTCTTTGTTCTCCTGGCTAGCTCAACTTAGTTGTGGCAAGTCTATCTAAGAGATTAACTGTTTAAGCCTGAGATGGCAAATTCTTCAACTTTAAAATGCTAAAATTGTTCTTAAATTTGGTCAAATCCTACTCCTGGTGTAAGTTCTGACAAAATTTGTTTTAAGAAAACAACGTGCGCATATAGTTTGTTTTTCTTATAATACGGCCCTTAGAGACTTTTAAGTCTTAAAAGTACACAAACTGGTCAACAGTGTCGAAGAAAGTAAATCACTCGGAGTGACAAAATTGTGTACTAATTGAACCTAAGTATTTCAGTCCCGCCGATTTTATGCTTAATACCAGCAACACTGGCCTATCACGGTATCAATATCTAGTAAAACACGTTGGTTGTTTGCGAGAATAAGAAAAATTGATCATCGCGTCAGCTTATGTAAGATGAAGTGCGAAATTCTCCCAACCACTTTATAAGAATGTGTGGAGACAGATTGTGAGAATATAACAACACATCAACCGCCTATTTTGCATAGGGGCGAAAATGATGGATAAAAGAGACAATTTTAAAAAATACTTGAAGAAAACTCCAAAGGGCTTTAAAAGGTTTAATGATCTTTATACAATATCCTGGTGTTTGTCAGATTTTTCCCCAACTTTGCTGGGAACATCTTGCTGATTATGGTTATGAGTTATTGTGATTTACAACTTGGATTGAATTAAAGCAGCCACTTCCTCTTCGAGTGAAAGACCTCAAATACGCTTTGTACATGGTTCTGTGTGACTGTTTCCAGCAAAGAGAGCGAAGACAGCTACTAGTAGTGAAGCACACCTCGCTTGTTTCATAGTATACTGTAATAGGAACTTATGCACCAGTCCACGAAGAGCTTTAACTGCGTGATGATTTCACACTTGAGTATCGTAGAAATATTTCTTAAGATAACTCGAAAGACTCCGTAAAAACAGTAAAAACAAACTATTGTGGCGCGGAATTAGGAATAGCTTATCCTTCGTCTTGCGGTAAGCACAACCGGCGGCTGCGGTCTCTGAGTACATGCAACTTTAGCAACAAATGGAACTGGAAGTTTTTATTGAAAAACACAACACATCACGTTATTACAAATGGTGTTTTATTGCTGGTCTTTCTGCAGTAAAATTCATTGAGTGAGCAGAGCAGAAGAACAAAACTGTGCCGCTAGTGTTTTATGACAGTGCCGAAGTGTATATACCGCAATAACCTATGCAGTCGATCGCGAAGTAGAATTAATGATGGAAACAAGAACATTTTAAAAACAACTGAAGCTCAAACTGTTTAAAAAAATTAAGAACAACGAGTCTCAGCCAAAGTTCACTGGTTCTTATTTAAAAAATGCTTGTACTAGTATTGCAACCAACTTCGTCAGAATTGATTGTTCCAACGATATATAATCAAGTTTGTCTTTGTATTCCATTGTACATACAATGTACATAATAGAGCTGGAAGGAAAATATTATGAATACTCAAAGACACTTACTGCTTTAGGAGATATCTTGCTACCCTGAAAAGAGTTTAAATGATCTGTTGAAAAACAACAGTATGTTTCACTTGGTCTATTAAAAAGCTTTGACCATTAACGAAAGTTACAATATTTTATTTGAATTTTATTTTGTTTTACTTCTCAGTTACAGTGACATAACGAAGAAAAACTCGGTGTTATATGCCATATTTCAAAAATGTTTGTCATATTTTTCAGCCAAAAAACTGTTCGTTGAGATCAGCTAACCCTGACTGTAGTTTCCTTCAGTTATTTTTTGTAACTTCTGAGAACTACATTGTTTTTCGGCTTAAATGTTACATCCAAAAAAGCTACTGCGAAACAGTTTCACGCATCATGCAGGAAGATTTAGCTTATGAAAACACCGATATCGATAAAAAATAAACTAAAAAAATTATAGCTAAAGTGAACTAAATGTTCACTTGTCCAAATGTATTTTCGTTGTCTTTTGAAATATAATTAACCCCATCGTGATTCCAGATAATGTCACTGACCTGCAAAAAAGCTGTCACCCAGTGTCACATACAAAGCCACACATAATAAATAGGTTGTTCTTTAAAAGTAACAGTAGTTTGCTTCAAACATTTCTCGAGCACAGCTGTTACGGCCCAGGACAATCTAAGGCACGGATTTCAGCTTTAAAAACTACTATCCGAAGACATTGTTTTTTCTTATGGTATTAGTATTACATCTCCGTTCGGATACCCAGTCAGGAGCGATAACAAAGAAACTTCTCCTCGATTCTTGAGCGGGCTGGAAAAAGCACTGCTTATCAATGTATCGGAAATCTTTTGAGAATCGAGACAACTGGCTTTGAGTCCTCCTTGCCACAAAACTTTGAGGTCTTTTTAATAACTCGTCTGTTGTCGGACGGTCACGCACTGGTCGTAACGAAGCCACACTCTGATGGCTTGAAGTCGAGCAACTTGCGGAAGAAGACTGCGGTGAGAAATTGCTTCGCCTTTGATAAACAGCGCTCTTGGATCTTTGCATTTGCCTTGGTTGAAGTCCCTGCGAGTTGATACGAAGATTAAACGCGGTTCTTGTCTCGCACGGGGGTTGAATTGCCCTAGAGGTGCCGGGATTTGGAAACCTTTCCCATGCAGGGCGATGCAGACGTGAAGGAATCCTAACATGCTGTAGAGGCGTCGCTGTCCCCGCGTATTGTTCTGAATATTCTGTCTTGTAAGCTATCCGACTGATTGTTTCCTGGAGAATGTTTATTTTCTGTCCATACATTTGCGGCATGGCGATATAGAAAGATAATGACAACCTTTAAGAGATATATTACAGAGCTAAGCCGAAGAACACTTGCATACGAAAAACTCCAAGAGGTCAAGGGGGTTTGTTGTAGGTAACTAAAGTTCTTGCATTTTGTCACAACTGAGTAGATAAAGTTGTTTTACAGGATAATTTTAACCCTTTTTGTTCCAGTTTGCCTTCTTAGAAACTTCTTAGAAAAGATCGGTCAGAAGTTGTGTAATGTGACTTGATGCACACGCGCGTCGAAAAGCGTGTAGCGGTTTCCATAACGATGCTAATTGAAATTCAATCTTGCCCCAAAAGCCTACTTAAAAACAAAAGAATGTTTTGGTTTTGCATTATAATATCGTAATATATATTGCCTTTGCAATCACGACCGTGGCTTCATTTTTGACAAACGTGAAGAAAGAAAATCAAGTGAGTAATATAGTCAGCAATTTAGAACGTTTCGAGAGAACAAGGCCATCGATATCTGGCCGAGACATTTGACAATTATAAAGTCTGCTTCCTCCATGTAGTTCTAACGATACTGTAAAGGGAAGCTACTGGCTTATCAAAATCCACAGGCACAATAACTATCATTAAATTTACTATCATATGTATATGCATGCAAAAATAAAAAACGTGATCAGGGTTCCAATGCCAACAAGTGGTTTTCCAGATACCATAGTTAATTTTAAAAATGAATCGGTCCTGTCACTGTAGTTCGATCATGATGGCTAATATGGTTTAATGCTAGAAAATCTTTGCGAAATGGATAAATTTAAAATCAGTGTCTAAACGCTTCATCACATTTTTGGTCATAATACAGACAACGTGTGCTCTGACGTCATCAGTTCTGACGTCACAGAGGTGCTCTAAAGCACAGGGGAAAATGCTTTTGTTGAAACACAGCAACCTGAGTTTTGCAAATAAAAATTGCTGGTTTGAGCTTAAATTGAGCGGTCAAAAGGTTAAAAACGGTTTGTTTTATAATCACTTGGTTATAAAAGCGCTAAAAACAGAAAAATAAACATTTGAAAAAATATCATAGCATTTTGACAATTATTTCCCCGATATTAATATAGCTCCATGTAGTCGTACAAACGATTGGGAGTATAGAACCGCTATTTTAAAATGAGCTTTCGTAAAATGATCTAGAACAGTTTGCAGTTCATTGTAGCACTAACACTGAATAAAGTGTTTGATCGTTTTCTTTCCAGTAGGGCTTTTCAGAGTGTATGAAAAATGTCAGTCAAATATTTTAAAATTTTAAGACTTACCCAAGCCACGACTCCCCAGACACAAGCCTAAGAATATTTATTAGTTATTAGGTTTATAAAACTAATCAAATGTTTTTAAGTTAAACTGGCACTGAAGTAGAAATTGAAAAATAATAAACTAACGATTTTCAAAATTGTTAAGGACATGTTAAGAGCACACGTAGGTTGACACCAAGTACAATCTTTCAATTTTATTTTTGAGAAATTAAACGGAAAATTATGATTTGTCACTTGATAATAACCGTGAGGCAATGATCAGCACAGTGTAATGTAAGTTACTCGGCAAAGACTGTAATATACTGAGATCTTTAGCAGTAACTAAACAAATGCCTTTTAAAAAGCACGTGTATAACCTCACTTTTGTTGACAAACTTAACAAGAACAAGTTTAGTGTAATCACCAAAACAAATAAGACATTAATGTACCAGAAAAAGTATCTTTAAAAGTAAAAATTTAAGAAAATTTAAAGAACAATTGAGGCTGAAACTCTAAATAGTATAACAGTATACATGTAAGCCACAAAACTAGACAAATTTAAAAATTCTCCTTGCCATAGCCCATAGAATTGAACGAAGCATTCGCGCGCGGTTTCATTAACTTGCACAAAAATGGTTAGGAGAAAGGGTTGTTTTTAGAAACGGACTTTTCCGACACCCAGTCCGGTCTTACAGTAAAATAAGTTCGTCTATATTGAGTGTTGCTATAAAATGAGTTATTATGTGAGAACACATAATCTGTCTTTCCGCCGGAGCGAGCGGCGGGTACGAAACCCGGATTAAAGCTCTCTCGGGGCTGCCCTCGCACAAAATCTGGTGGTCTTCGATACATGAAGCTCGGAGCAAGCTTAATTGATGGCTGGACAAGCTTGACTTTTGGCGTGAAACTGTGGCCATACTCTGAACGAGCAGGAGGACTTTTTGTGAGGGACATCGCAAGCAGTGGCGGTAACTTTAACTTCTCTTTCCCTGCCATAATGATTGATATTTTTTCTGTACAACGAAAATCAGTTAATGCTCGTGTAAAATCATGCACCCTTTTTCTTTCTCGGGACGTCTAAGTAACTTTAGTAGCAGGGTTCCCTTGCAAATAAAATGTCCAAAGCAGGAGATCTTCTTCAAGTAAGAAAATGTTCCACTGTTTTTGGAACTGGACAAATAGTGGAATAAGAATCCTCTAGAAGTTCCAAAGGAACAAGACGTTAAACTTGAACTACGAATACTTGGCGAGTCTTTTCAGAGCCTCCTCGTTGCTGCTTTAATATAGAAAATCAATTCGTCCTGAGAGCTGCAGTTGATGGCAATATGTCACCAAAGTGTTTCATCAGCTTTATGTAGACAAATCTTGACCACCTTCTATTCCGACGTGTTCAAATGCAGTTCTAAAACTTATCGAGACAGTTGTTAGTGGCTCAACGCTTTCAAAGGATGCATGTAATATTTCTCGGGCTCATTCGTTGGCAAGAATACTGAATTGCTTGATACTTTCAGTAAAACCTCGAGGTTGACTGTCAAAACAAATAAGTTGGCTTTTGTATTTATCAGTTTCTCCAGCACTCTTCACCCTTGATGTCTGATGTGTTAGACAAATTGTAAACAAAGCAACGAGGAGTCAAGCTGCGAAAGTTGGCAAACTTTTTCATTAAAGACATCTATTCGCGAGCAATTGTAAACATTAAAGTATCCTTGGTTTCTGATGGCGTCGATTCAATCCACAGACAATGCACTTCAAACCTTTCGAAATTACTGAAACTTAAAAGGCGTGTTCAACAATACACTCTAATCTCAAGTCTCGTGGGCATATACACCTAATTGTATTGATAGCTTGTTGTTTGTAACACGGCATATTATTGAAGAACGTGCACAGCGGACCAAAGGTTTGAAAGCCAAAAAGCAGTTAAGGTTACCGTTCATGTTGGAACGGATCAAAGCTTCGAAATTGAGATTTTCGCAGATTGTAAACACACATGAAATGATCTTCCAGTCAAAAAATCTGTTTCTCAATACGTCCAGTAGTTTGCGAGATATGACGAACGAAAGATTTTACCGGAAGTAAAATTGTATGACGCGCGGTTTACTTTGGATGTGAATTTCTCGAGACATGTTTTAGCTCAAACTACGAATATGTAATGGATCAATGCTCCCTCAATTTTAAGTGTCATGCCGTTAAATTTGGCAAGTTGATAAAATAAATAGCCGAAAACAAAAATTGTACTTGCGAATTTTGAAATTCCGCTCCAATTATTTTTTATGAGTCAAACAGTGCAGTTTTGTATGCTGAAAATAGGGATTTTTCTTTAAATGCCTGCAGAAAATTAAATACGAATTCAATCAAAAATCGCCAGGACGGAGTTAGAGTAAAAGATGTGCTAAATGTCACAAACTAACTAAAAATGGTTGAAATTGAAACTGACAGGCGCATTGATGTCTAGAAGTGAAATAAACAGTTTGAACTATGATGCTCGCATTCGTTTACAAACTAAAATTTTAAAAATATATTTTCACCATCACTCAGACAATTTTATAAGCTTTCCATTGATATATAGGTTTGTGGGTATCCGATGCGTATTAATGGAGTTACATACGGAAAACTAAAACATCGCTCAAGGTGAACGGTAACCTTTTTAGTCTTCAAAGCACCTTCATTTAAGAAGGTTGACGTACGCCGGTTGAAAAACATTTAAGAAGATGTCAAACGATGTCAGTACCTCGAATTGAGACCAAGAAGAAAATGTTTGTTTTCGTATGTCCTGAAATTAGGACTGAAAGCCGTTACATCTAAGTAAAAATAAACGAAAATACTTTAAGTATCGCTAAAGAACTTGTAGCGCAATTTCGCATATGAGTTTGGCAAAAAACACTAGTACATTATTTCTAGGTACAACAATCTCTTGTTCTATCTAAAGCAATTGCATTTTGTTTATTGTTGGGAATAGCTTTGAACATATAAAGGCACAATGATTAAATAAAGCCGAAACGAAAAAAAAAACATAATAACACTTTCTACAAACAGCGTACTATAAAATATAAGAGCTCGGTATCTTTTTCTCTTTATTCTCTTGTTAAACCAAATTCTGAACAGAATGGTAAAGCATTTTTGGTTTGATAACAACTCCTTGCTTAGATCAGTAAAAAAAAAACAATGCAGGTTTCTTAACTCAAACCTGCTTCAAGAGTGCTTTAAATAAAACCATTCTTTTTTGAAACTTTATCAGCTCAAGAGTTTAAGCAAATCACAGTCGTTAAATAATTGTATTTCTCATTTATTCATTTATTTATTTACTTATTTATTAATTTATTTATCTATCCATCCGGCTATCTATTTCTTTCTTTGTTTCTTTCTTCCCTCTTTGTTTTTTTTTGTTTTTGTTTTTGCAGAAAACACGTGCAGAAAGAATTTTAATGCAACGGTGCACGTGCAGTCGATAAGCGCACATAAAATTCTAGTCAGTGTTCTGATTGGCTGAAGAAACAGTAAGTACTAATTTTTTTACTGACGCGGGAAGTTATGAATATTTCACTGTACGTCCTGCTTCAAATCTTCTTGCTGCGTTTTTCCTGTAGTGCAAAAAAACCCCGAAGAACTTGCTCTAAAATAGAAGCAAAAGACGTGGGACCGGCTGGAGTTTGAGTTCACAAAACAGGAAACTTAAGGTAACTAAGTTTAGCAGTCTTGATGCTTTGTACTGTTTTATCCTCCAAGAAAATGAAGTTCACTTTCACGCGGTTCCAATGTAGATTCGGTTGAGCTGCCATTAGCTTGTTGCCGTTTTAGTTCTGAAGAGTTATTTTAGGTGATTTCAAATTGGTCTTTCTGGTTGGGGTCGATACTAGTAAAGCTCTACTGATATTTAGTTGAATCACACTGACCCGTCGACTTAGTGCGTAAGCACCCGAGGAAACAATTTAGAAATTGTCTTGTAGCTGTTATTTCGTATCGGCAGTTCGAAGCCCTGTTTACACGCACAAACAAACCCGGGTTCGACCCGAGTTAAAATCAACTCACCCAGATTGTGTTTGCACGACACTTTTTTAAACTGACTCGGTTGAGCCCGAGTTAGCGGTTTTTACCCGACAGAAACAAACCTGAGCTAATGTTAACGTAGGTCGAACCCGGGTTAGTTTGTCCCGTGTAAACAGGGCTTGAATCTGTTCATACCGAGTGCCAAAACATAACGGAAACGCTGTTCTTATCAACAAGAGCGACAGTTTATACCTATTTTAATTACAGGAAAATCGTTTACTAGTTCAATTTAAATTAATTAATTATCGGACTTATTGAAAGAGCTTGGAACATTGTAAGTGTGTTATTTGTTTATATCGTCAATATCTACCTTGCAAACCCTGGGCTGAAAACCGCTGTTTCAAAAAAAGTTGTCATAATAAATACTCAATACTGCAGTCAAAAGGAAATTTTGAGTACAGTCTTAATGAGTGAAATCGTATTGTGTGACCGTGAAATAATGGTAAACCTACATTGTGTATTTTGCAAAATCAGTGCTAATAATAGCAACATTTTTTACTCTTTCAACCCCACAGCTTCTTTCGGTTCCGTTATTGACTAATGATTTAATACGACGACCAATTTTGTAGTGAATAGCTGTATGTGCTCTCAAGTAACGTTGAAGGAGTATATAGTAAAGTGCAAGCCAATTTTGTAGCGTTGAAAGCACAAAGGACTACTTCCTGCGGTTTTTGATAACTATTTTATTTCAACAAGCAAAGTACACAACAACAACACAAGACTGTCTTCCCAGCTCGCTTGTTCACTTCCGAGAGTAAGAACTAACTACGGAAAATTTAATATAAAACTCTCTGGTAGTAAAGTCTGGAACTCACTTTCGCCTGATCTCAAGCTACTATCCATTGTGTCATTCAAAGACAGATTAAATTCTGATTTAATCTCAAAATATTAATATATTTGATAATTATTTGCGTCAAAGCTAATTCATTTACTCTACATCCTTTTGCCTTCATACATGTAATTAATTATTCATAAAAACTTTGGTTTTGTTATTATTATTGTATATTTATTTATTTTTTTGCTGTTATTGTTTTTTTCGTACTAAATTAATATTCTCATTTCTTTTCTTTTCTTCTCTGTTTAGTGTGTCATATTTATATAGTTAGGTTGATATCCTGATCATTTCATTTTATAAAGCTTAAGTAACCCAGCTATGTGTCACCCAGCTTGATTAACCCCGAGGTTATTGTGGGTGACACTTACCTTCATTTTTGTTAACTAAATCTTTCTTTCTTCATTTTATTATGTATTAGAACCTAAGGTATAAATAAAGTCTTGTTGTTGTTGTTGTTAAAGGACATCAAAACTGAAGTAAAGTAAAAGGTACAAAGTTTCATTTAATGGGCACTGGAAATTGATAAAAACAACAACAATAATTTATTGTGCTCTTGTGACACTATTTACATCAAATAGCAAAGTAAAATTTAAAAGTTGGAAGGAGCACAAGCCGCTTGAAAATAGTAAAAAATTGTAGGGTCAAGTGACCTTGGTCTATAGCAAGAAAATTTTGGGATTTGAAATGGTTGCTGTATGAGAGTACATCAACAATAATACACAAATGACATTAACACTATTTAGACTGGGCTTTTATTGCATTACCTCCTCCATTCCTTAAATCTATGAAAGGTATAGAAATGAAACTTACACCACTAATTTAGGGTCGTGAGATATATTCACTGCTGCTATCCTACCTTGGCTGTGACGTCATATGTCGTTACTAAGGCGCCATCTTGGATTTTCGTACCTTGTCAAAAAGCTGTCAAAACTTATTTTTCGCTTCAAATTTGTTGAATAACTTCATTAGATATTTTATATATTCCGTTTTGTCAATATTCAAGTGAAACGAGCACTAAAAAGTGGAATGAAAACACGAATGGGCCAAATTTGATCCGAGCAGGCTTCAGAATTCGGTTGCCATGGGAAAAGAACAATTTACTGTCAAAATCCGACAACACCAAATTGTTCCCAGAGCCCCCCCCCCC
>JAOBRG010004462.1:21554-38326 GCA_027574985.1 Umimayanthus nakama | reverse complement strand
GTAGTAGTAGTAGTAGTAGTAGTAGAAGTAGTAGTAGTAGTAGTGAATAAAGCAACAGTAAAGTTAGCAGCAACAATTTTAGTAGCAGCAATAGTGGCAGCAATATATATAGTAGCAGCAGCAGCAGCAGTAGCATTTTTTATGTTAAGGTAACAGTACACATGGAGTGGTGTTTCTAGTTTGTAGCTCCGTAAACTTGCGCCTGATAACCCGTTAACCATTATATTGATGGAAATGTTATACATTGCTATACTGATGCTAAGCGTTTATCTTACAGTGTTGTTCTTGTGAGTGAGAGCCAGCGCACTGTTTCCTTGTGTTTCCAAATGTTCTCCCTTCATAATCTTGTTTATTACCATTTTCAACTCAACACAGTTTGAATACTGATGTGTCAGATTTTTCTTGGAAGGGTACGTCATCCGTATTTTAGAACTGATTAAAGAAAATTTTGAATTGCCAAGCGGATTAGTAGAGAACTGACCTATGAGTAAAAAAATAAATAAACAATAAACAAATGAGCAGAACTTTAAATTGTCTTGACGTGTTTATGAAATTAACTTATTAGGGAATTTTTAAGTTGCTTAACAGCGGCATGGAAGAGAACGTCAACAAGAACGTTTTCAGTAAAAGAATTGCGTAAAATATAGAATACAAGAACTAGTTCTTGTTGGAATGCAACTGCTGGCCGCCTTCCATCGTTTCCAAAAAAAACCAGAACGAACAGGACTACAATGTAAGAATCAATTCAAACTTCGTGCGGTTTCAAAAAACCCGAATGAGTTATTAAAACAAGAAAAAGAAAACAGGAAGTTAAAAATTCATTAACAGCCGCCTTCGTTGACGTTTATTTCCTAGGTGCTTTGGTTCCCCTTAGTGTGCTGTCGCTGTGTCAATTTTTAGAACGACAGACATAAAGCGCTTAACTTAAGGGGCTCTTGCACAGTCTTAGCCAAATCGTTTGGAAAATTTATTCAAGCAAATTGGCTTTGTGTACTGTGAAATATTGTGTTAGTAAGTAGTAGTTGTGAAACATCTTCCCATCCTGACCAAATTGCCTGGTACCAAAAGAATTGAAGAAAAAAAAATCTGCATTCAATAAACGGTATAAGATTTATTTAAAAACTAGCTTAAGCGAATACGTCTTAACATTAAGATTAACTTGGATAAAGAATCATTCTTTTTACGTAACAACAACGTTTTTAAAAGACAATGATAATTATATTAATACTAGATGTAGCTCTCATCACGGAAACTGCAGAAAACTTGGTTAATTTCGCAAACGGTCTTGTTTTTTTATTGCAACGTTTTTCATTTACTTGTTTGTTTACCAAGTTGATTTTGAACAACAAAGAGCTAAATTAGAAAATTTTTTGGCTCTGTTTTTTGTGTTTAAGTCCTTTTTAACTAAAATCGCAATCTATTGGGTTTTACTTGAATTTCAAAAATACACCTTTTGAACAACATGCAAACAAGAACTACCTAAAATTTGAAAAAATCCCCAGGTCTTCATGCCTGTCAAGTTCCTTTCAAGTTTCATCCTCTCATTATGCTATTTCCCGTCCAATCAATGCTCAGATCGCGGTAATAAAACCGTTTTACTACTCTTGACGGAGGCACTTGTAAAAGCTGAAACTACTTGAACCTTCACCAAACTAATACAACCAAGCTAGCCATACGTGATATTTTATTCCAGAACTAAAGGTTGGTTAAATTGTTGCTTCTACTGTTCTATTTTCCTGAAAGCAAAGAAGCTAACGATTTATTTGATTATTGCTTGGAAGATTAGTTTATGATTTAAAAATTTTGTTGTGCGTGCGTGAATGCCTGAACTCAGCATGTTTTTGTCTTTCGAGTTCCGTTGTAGTTTTAATATCAAAAAAGACAGTGGCGAATGCATAATCGAAATTTACGCATCAAGCCAGCTAACTTATTGATTGTGTACCCTTCTTGATATTTTACCTTAATCGCCACTAATATCAGGAAGTGGTCATTGTTGCTGTGCTTAATATGAAAAACAGGGTGGCTAGTTTTCTACAAACTTGATTCAGAACTGATGTTCGGCAGCTCCATGCACGTGTTCCACGATCATGCTCGATGCATTGGCTGAAAATAGTGGCAACTTCTTACTTTGGGTTGTATCTTTGTTAACTTATAGCTTAATTGCCACAACATTAGATTTCCGAACACTTTTAACGGGGTCTATATCAGCTATTGTTCTTGCTGCACTAAAGCTAAAACCATTGAAGTGTCCAGGCATCGAAAATTTTGGTGCCGTTTTTATTCCTGAGTCTCAATAATTGATCTTTCCTGAGTATTTTGATGTTTAGCATGTAGAGTTCCGTACACGGAAATTTCATCAAAACGATAACCTACCTATACTCATTCTTTTGGATCAACCCTTTCAGTCTAAAAATAAGCCTGCCCGCAGAATCGGCTCGCCATCGTCGTCCGTTTATTTTGCATTTAAAGTCCTATACAAAATGCAATGAAGCAAAAGTGATTAAGCAAATTTGCAGGGATAGTTGAAAAGTTCACTGCCGGAGAGTAAGAAGCAAGAAATGTTTTAGGAAGCTTATAAGTGATAATTACTTGAGTTGAAGAGTTCGAATATGCTCAAGTAGCTGTGAGTGAAACTTAGGTCTGCACAAACTCTTAGAGTAACTACTTAAAAATTTGTTGGATACATCAAACACAAGAAATGTGGAATTTTCTTGACTTGATAGGTTAATAAGAGAATGAAGTTTGACGGTGATTGACAAAACAGTTGAAGCATTAACTGCATGTAAATTTGCACTAAGGAAGTTGCTGAACAGTTGACGTATTACACGCTTATTTTTTATAAGAACAAACTTTATAAGAACACCCAGGTTGAGATTTGCCCAAACTTAATTATGAACAAGCTAAGAACACTCACCAGGCCGAAATTTTGATACAAGTAATTTATGAAAGTTTATTAAACTCTGGTACACAGAATGAGACATACATGTAAAAAGATCTGTTAGAATTAGCTGGGTGAGTGCTGGAATAATGATAAGCCAGCTCGTGACGTTCGCGGACGATGTATAGACAGTGTCAAACGTTTTCGCATCAGTACAGCAGTATGAAATGATAGCAAACATGTGGTACTTGTAGCGTCGTTATATTGTTCCGACTGGAATTACCAGAAAATCAGAACAATTTAAGAACAATTTGAGGCTGAAAACTCCATAAATTAAGAACAGCCCGGGCTGAGCCGAAAATTAATGGTTCTTATAAAAAAAAGCGTGTAATCGTGAGGTAGACGTAAGACACAGCTAAGTATGCATACATCTTTCGTGTTGTTTACTTCAACCATAAACTGGAAAATTGATGGTTCTTTTGTTAAATTGAAAGTTCTAGTTTCCAATTCAATTTGAGTAACATAAATTATTTTTGACACACTTATTGGATATGTTGTTAGCTGTATTTTCGATAAAAGCGCGCGTAAAATAAATTGAAGTTCGTTTGCTTTTTCCTTCGCCTGTAGTTGTACATTTTGGCTTGTTTTTATTAAAGAATTAGGAATACTCAAAATAGCGCGCGGCCTCGTTTTCTACTTCTTCTATTTCTTTAAGTATCGAATACCCACAAACATATCTATCAAAGGAAAGCTTATGAAAAATTTGTTTAAAGATTTTGTTTAATAAAGGAATGCGAGCATCATAATTCAAACTGTTTATTTCAGTTCTAGACGTCAATGCGGCTGTCAACTTCAATTTCAACTATGGATAGTTTGTTTTTGTGAGATTCAGTCAGTTTTTTACTCTAATTCCGTCCTGGCAATTTTTTAATTGTACGCGTCATTAATTCTTTACAGGCATTTGAAGAAAATTCCCTATTTGCAGCGTACAAAACTGCCCTGATTCAGTCTGATTTAATTTGAGCGGAGTTTCAAAATTCCCCAGGACGGTTTCCATCTTCAGCTATTATTTTATGAATTTACCAAATTTGACGGAATGGGGTTAAAATTTGAAGGAGCATCATCCTTTGCATTGTCAACAACAACAACAATTTTTTATTGTGTCTAGAAATAATATGAACTTTTTTTGTACAATTTAGTTAAGTATAATGAAATGTATAGACACTGGCCCTAACAAATAACTAAGAAGTTAAAAATGCGCTAGTTTTAGCCAAAACATGTCTCGAGAAATTCACTCCTAAGGTACGCCGCACGTCATACAATTTTACTTCCGGTAAAAACTTTCATTCGTCACATCTCGTAAACTATTAGACGTATAAAAAAAACTTTTTTTTTCTAGAAATTCATTTAATGTATATTTAATTTCTTCAAAAATCTCAACTTCGAAATTTTGAGCTTTTCCGGCGTGAACGGAGCTTTCAGGTACGTGTCGTCAAATATTGGTCTCTCAAGAAACTTGTTGTTTTCAGTTAAATGACTAACATTTTTTATTAATTTTTTTCATTTTCTCTCACAATCTTTAAAAAATTGAAGAAAAGAGAAAGGTAGATGTTCATTCCATTAAACTGATCAGTTCTGTTTAAGTGTTTATCTGTTTGCAAAACGATATAAGTTTGCGTGCTCTTTAGATCCGTTTCATTATACGCCTGTTGTACAATACTGAGCACCAGCTAAAAAAAAGGGCAACCGCATTCTTGCAAAGTTTTTTGCACTACTTCCCATTTTTTTCTTACCAGCTGAGCCTACATTTGTATATTACTGTGCCTAAGCGTATGGGAAAAACTTCTCACAGTCAGATTTTTCAAACAAGCCTGATACCCCAAATATTGTCGAGTTTTGTAGGAAGACTGCCAAGTTTTTCTTTTTTTCTGCACACATTAAATTTACAACTTTGGTTTTATTCCGACGAGTTTTAACCAATTTTGAAACAAGTGTGTTTAATTTCAAGGTATTTTGTCGGACTTTTTCGGTTATCGATTGCCAGGTCACGAAAACTAATTATTTGCCGAAAAACGCAAATACTGTTTATGTATAAGGTGAAAGCATGCACTGCCAAGATGTAACAGGAAGTTGTTGATAACGTTGACAATCATTATTTGGTCAAGGAATGGACTGTAAATAAGGAAAAACATCATCTACCCTTTCAGTAGGTCCATGGGCGTTGCAAAATCCCCCGTACAATATAACAAAAGATTTTAAAAAGCAACAGGAAGATTGTTTAAAATTGGGTGAGGCCTAAGCGTGGCATGGACTAGCTAAGTGAGTGTATATCTAACTGATATTTATAGATAGTCTCTTAGTCCCACGCCCTTTCCACTTGTATGTGCACTTATTGATGTACTGCTATAAGTATATTGGTTTCATTTTAAAGTATATTCTCCGTAGAACTTCTTCCATGGTATACTAAAGAAAGATTTGTACAAACGTGTATGCCACGACAAACTGACTGAAAAGCAAAATAAAGGAGATGGGTTTTATTTAAGCTATGAGAAAAGATAGAAATAAATACTAAGTGTGGGAGCCAAGTGTCGGCAGGTTACAGTCTCTTATTATGTCTTCGACTTCCAGTTTGGATAAACTGAAATCTTTTCTTAATAGTTTTATAATTTTTCAATCAAACTTTTATACTGGTAAATTAAAACACAACAAAAAGAAAAAATGAAGGATATTCTTTGAAATTCGCCTCGGTCTTAATGCGTCCATACACATATATTTCAAATTGAATTTTCTCAATTCAATTTAAAGTGTTTACCTGTTTGCAAAATGGTGTAAATTTTGCGTGCTCTTTGAATCCCTCTTATTACAGGCCTGTTATTAAATATTGATCACCAACTATAAATAAAGCCCACCCGTTGCGATATTTCTCTCATCGTTTCAGTCCGAATTTATATATTGTCAAAATTGTTTTTCAAACAACCCTAACTTCTGAAGATAGCCGATTTGTGGGAGAATGCCAAAGAGTTTATTTCACACCGAAACTTGACAAGGGAAGGGCCATTTTCGACGAGTTTTCGACCAAATCTACATCAAGTTTGTTTAACTTTCAGCGTTTTGGCAGATTTTTTTTGCTAGTGGTTAGCAGATCCCTAAACAATTCCAGCCATTTACTATAAACACCTTTACGGTACGTGTCGTGAAGCCATGCAGTGCCAAGAAGAAGTTGATGACGTTGACAAACAGTATTTGGTTAAGAAATGGACTCAATATGAAAAAACATCACCTACTCCTTAGTAGGTCCACGGGTCCATGATATAGCAACAAATTAGAACAACAAGAAGTTCGTTTTAAATGCTCTCTAAGTGTGGTATGCATTAGTTATAACTGTGTGTACATCTCATTGATATTTATAGCAAGTCTCTTAACTCAAGACCACGTCCACACGTGTACTTACACATAGTGATGTACAATACAACAGCGATATATCAGCTTGACTAAAACTTTATTATGACTCATAAACGAAAGGTTTTTAAACGTAAATGTCACAATAAACACCTGAAATGTCAAAAAGAGAGTGCTACATTTTTCTGTGAAAAAGTGAACTACGCAAAAGTGTGGTAACTACATTTCGTCAGATAACGGTGTCTTAGTTAGTTTGAGCACTATTTCAAGTTCGGTTAGACAAACACTTCTATTATAGTTTTGAGTCCAGCGTTTAAGCTAGTAATTTGCCATATAAAAATTTGTTCTTTGAAAATTTTATTTTGTTTTTAGTTAGTCACATGCTATATCTTTTTTTAAACATTAAAATATCTTAGTTCAATTTAAATGTTTATCCGTTTGCGAACTGATGTAAATGTGCATGCTCTTCGAGTCCGTTTTGTTTTAGATCTATTGTTAAGTATTGAGCACCTATCAGAAATAGTGACAAAATGCATTTTTTGCAATATTTTTGCCTTCGGTTCATCTAGTTCTCAGCAGTGGAGCACGTCCCACTTATAATGGTATAGTACTGCGTCCAAATATATTGGAAGACCCATTCTCGCCTTTGTTTGTCAAAGAAGCCAAATTATGTTGGAAGAATTTCAAACCTTTTCTGTGAAAAGAAAAATGACAAGTCAGCGTTCTTTTCAGCCAAAATTGTAATCAAGCATGTTAGAAATCTTTTGGCTGTGTATAACACAGGCCCGGCGGAAGCAGTTCAGAGTTGGTCCGGCTAAAAATCTTTCGAGTGCCGAAGGCGCGATACACTAGGGGGGTCCGGGGGCATGCTCCCCAGGGGAAATTTTGAAGTTTAGAGTCTTTAAAATGCACATTTTCGCGCATTCTCAAAGAGAATTAACGAAAAAATGAACCGAAACGGACGGTGAAAATTGCATGTGTTTAGCAGCAATTTGACATTAATTTCAGTAGAGTAATGGATATATTCAAATATTGAATTGGTTTTCAATCGAAAGTTGCAATTCTTTGAGGGTTTAAAGCCCGTGTTCGTAACTTTCCTATGTTGCAACTAAAATTATAATATTCCTCTTGTCAATCAAACTGCTTGTACTTGGGATTAAAAAAGCATTATTCGTGATAAAAATACGACAGAGTTCAAAAGTTGGGCCGGCCATGCCGGACCGGTTCCGCCGGGCCTGTAACAGGTCCTTAAGATTTCAGTCAATAAATGCAAACACCGTTTTAACACAACAAGACAGGAAAAGTTGATGAATCAGTCAACCAGTACTTGCATGGTCAAGGACTGGATTATATATTGAAAACGAAGACTGTTAGTTATAAAAAGCTTGCACAATATAATGAGAGACTAAAACAACAGGAAGACTATTCGAAAAAGGACTGAAGCATTGAAAGGAATGTTCAGCAACCATGTTTATATAGTCATTGACATTGGTAGGTAGTTTGTAATTCTAAGATCTTTTAAGTCCGTTTTGAACTATTCTCCACAAGTAAATGGTGATAAAAAAAGTCAAAGCTTTTCCCGAGAATGAAACTTTTCAACATTATCAAAACACACTCCTTAGTGGAACCTTTTGAAAATTTCGTTTTCCTTTATTCTTGTCGATGGCCGAAAACGATACATTCTCTTTTTATAGACTGAAACACTGAAAAACGCTCAAAATTTAAGGTTATCGTTCACCTTCAGCGATGTTTTCAGTTTTCCGTATGCAACTCCGTTAATACGCATTGGACATCATCAAACCTATAAATCAAAGGAAAGCTTATGAAATTATCTAACTGAAGATGAAAAAACCGTTTAAAAGGTTTGGTTTTTAAACAAATGCGAGCATCAAATGATGGTGAAAAGTTGATTTAAATTTCTTGTGTGTAAACGAATTCGAGCATCATAATTCAAATAGTTTATTCTACTTCTAGACGTCAATGCGGCTGTCAGTCTCAATTTCAACCATTTTTAGTTTGATTGTGAGTTTCAGCACTGTTTGCGGCACTGTTTGCAATATGTCGTTTTCATCTACATGTATTCTTGTAGACGGCCGAAAATGGTACTTTGCCTTGACACTGCTGTCACGGCAAATAACGTACTGCTTTTGTGTTATCATCATCATCATCATCAGAGCGGCCTCAGCCGAGCTGCACGCCTAGCAGTCCAATTTTCATGGTGTAGCATGCAGGCGGCTAGCTCGGCAGTGTCGGCCGCACCAGCGTCCCCCTTCAAGGTGTCCAGAAATGTCGTTGCATTGCTGGACGCCCTGGCCGACGATAGCCATGGATTGGTTCCCACAGGACTAGGAGGCTTGCTGGCAGATCGTTGTGGCGGCAGCAGTGACCCGCAAGCCCAAGTGTAATGATGAACGATAATACACTTCAAAACACTTTGGATCGTGTATTGCCTAAACCTCTTTTGGTAAAGTTGCACTGGTAATTATCGAAAATGGCGCGCGCTGACTGGTAACGAACTTCGTTCTTTCTCGCTATAATCACCGCTAGGTGATTATAGCAAAGACACGCGCGCAGAGTATGTTTAGGCGCGTGTTTTTTTTAATGAAAATAAAATATTTTTAAAAAGTTTATTTTTTTTGTTTTACTTTCTCGAACAATCACCAGAGCCCGGTTGCACGAAGAGTGGATAACTTTATCCAGCAGATAAGTCCCTATTTGATTGGATAAAATTGATGCATTGTCCAATCAAAATTTAGAATGCGCCAAATTTATCTGCTGGATAGAGATTTAAAACTATCCACTCTTCGTACAACCGGGCCCTGTGCAATTATACTGAGACAACTAGTCATCTCAGGCTCTGTGAATATCGCAATAGTCGCCTCGATTTCGTCTCGGTGACTATTCGCCGATATTAACATCGCCTTCGGTGACTAATTGTTAAATATTCAGGCTTCTTTATTCTTAAATATATCGCTATTATTATTGCTAGTTTGTTGCACCTTGGCCTCCTGCACGGGCAACTTCAGCTGATTTTTCAGGCAACAAATACGAGCATCTGAAAATGTTCGGACAGAATTACTGCTTAGAGTTGGCGTGCAGAGTCACACCTGTGACCTGATGAAAGTAAAACCTAGCCTTCGATTCACGGAACTTCACTTGTCATATGCCTATAAGTCTGTACCAAGACTTCGTATTGTTATATAAATTTGCATCCTCCGCAAATTTAGTATATAGTATAGTAGTACATCATCTTTGATTTTGTTGTCATTTCAGTTTGAGTCGTTTGGCGTGATACGCATTTCCTTTGGCCTCGTAATTAAAAAACGGTCAGTGCTCACGGCACAACTTTTACTGAGTTTGTCACTTCACCTTTTTTCTGTCTTATGGTTTATTTATTTTCTTTCAGTTTTATTTAGTACAGAAAACTTACTAAGGGAAAAAAACAAAACTGAAGCCAACTTGTTGTTTCCAACTACAAGTTTTGGAAATTTAGAATGTCGCACTTCCTTAACTCACCGGGGGGTACGACAGGCTGAACACGCAAATTAATAGGCCAGAAAAAGTCAAGTTCACTTTTACTTCTGTGAAAAGGGTAGTTTCTAATTACATTTTTGGAAGCTGCTGGAGGTCAAACAAAGTGTGTCTTTTCTAATTGCAAAAGTTATTCAAAGTTCGACCGATGATTATAATACAATAACAGGAAACAATGAATTGCTCAAAGCACTCCTTTTGTTCATTTGTTCTTTGAACCCTTCTGTTGATGAGAAAATTACAACACTCGAGCGAATACATATTTTATTATCATAGCTCTTCTGCTCTCACATTTGAACCGGAAACAATTGTCTTTAACTTCAAGTTATACTATACTCTTGAGTTGCTTTTCGTCACATAAGTACTCATTTCACCTCTCCAAAGGTATTAGCAGTAATGTTTATCAAATGCTCAACAAGGTTCTTTCAATCCCTTAATGTTGCCACAAAGACATATGATATGGATGACGTCATGGCCCTAATACCCCAGAAAGTTTGAAGAATACTTCATTTATCCCTATGTAAGCAATAAAGATCGAATGTAAGCAATATATTCACATAATGAGGCAATATAATGCTAGTAAACATCGCTCTCTCTAAAAAACCTCAGGCAATAGGGTATCACTTCCAACGTTCGTATTGACTTTTAAGGGGCTCGCAAGCTTTACTCTGAAGAAGTTTTTCTCGATCGCGTCGGCTTTATGTTAAAGTTTTTCTTTGGCTTTGTTTGAGAAATCACAATATTTTCAATGCTTGAAGTTCTGTTTACTGACCACGAGCAATCCTTTACCCCATGTGGCCCACTGAGCTTCGCGAGCCGTAGACCCGAGAGCAGACGCTTTTTAGTATTGTCTGCTTATATCTGTCAGTTTTGTTTTCTGAAATCAGCAAGCTACAATTCAGGGTTCCCCAGCTGTCACGTTTAGGAAACTCTTAAGCTTCAAAGACAATTGCCAGAAATCAGCGTGCAAGTTAAGGGTGCAGTTTGTGGGCAAACCGAGCCGGCAGTAATTTAAACCAATGCAAATTGAGGGGGTTAAGTTGCAAAGCTTGTAGCGCTATTACCGGCTTTGTTCTGGTTCGTTCTTTCCTGTGAAGTATTTACTTAACAAACTAAAAATTAAACAAGAGTGTATAAAGACCAAACCAGTGTTCAGAGGTAATTTGATACTGGCAACCTCCCATGAAGATTTACACGATTGAGAAGATAGAGCATATCTGAGTTTGAAGGAGCTTCCACGTTGTGTTGGACCGCACGAGCGAATAATCGCTGCCTTGCACGCTATTTCTGAAGGTAATGATCGTATATGTGACAGGAAGAAAACTAGTCAAGAAGCGATTTTCAAAACATCACTGATTTTTCTCTATTGTATAAAAAATAGTCTTGAGAGTTGAGTGTTTGATCGAAGTAATCGCCCACAACTTGCACCAAGGGGCAGATCTTTTTGCTGTTCATTGCAACGTGAGGTTGTATTCGACTGTTTGGATTTCGGTAGTGAGGCGTTTGACCAAATGTACTATATACTCTATCTAATACTAGCCTTGGTTCATAAGCTTGTAAAACTTGAAGCTAATATAAACTATGGTCATGGTTGTATTTTATCGACAGACGAAGTGAAAGCCTAAACTTGAGAGGGGGAACTTCGTGAACCTCTGTTTTTTAACAAGCAGGTAAGCTAAAAAAAAGGTCCAGTGAAATACATAATGTTTTTCTGATCCTGAAATTGTTCTGGTGTAGATCTGGTATACGCATGATGGAGCTGTGTACGCGTTAGGACTCTTTATGACTAATCATAACAATATCAGACACGCATCTGAGGTTATCAGGTGTGACGAAAGAATGCCGTTTTAACTGATATCACTGTTCAAGTAAATTCACATCCACAATCGACAATATAACCTCGGTTTCTCCATTTCACATGAGTTTCTGATTTTTAGATTTAGTTATACATTTTCATCACAGTACTTGTTCCTATATAACTGAAACTAAGTTTGTGTGGGCTGGTTTTGTAATGACAGCCTTCTAATAAATTGGATTTGCTTTTTTAACATTTTATCATGCCAGATAATCATACTTGACACAAGACACAATACTTCCACAAAATCTGTAAAGTTCTGGCTTCATACTATTAAAGAGCAAAAAGTGAGTAGGCCTAGAACCATATTATTTCGAACTATCCAAACAACATGAAGAAAAACTTAACTGACGATACTATACTCAAATCTTTACTTTTCTATATTGATCAAAAGTTATAATACAGATTATGCGGATGACAAATGATGAGTCAGTATTGCAGCTTCAAGTTCCATCTATTTTCACGTTCGTGGCTTCTCAGTGACCACGTTAAACCATTAAGAAAAATCCGTTTTAGTATAAAAGTGTATTTCGAGCTAAACGTTTCGTTCTTACAGAGGATCAATCGTGATAAATCAACTGTTTCATTGAAGTGCTCCCATATCATTAATCTTACATCTGTTGACAAACATGAGTATAGAAATAGCATATCATTAATTACGGTTTCTTGTGACAAGCGCGTGTTTATCTACAATATATAGAGACATTTTAAAATCTTTGAATCACACTTAAATACATGCACCAGCTAGACAACTCCACTGACTCTCACTCATGAACTGGGTAAGCAAGGTTTCCTTTTTCTTCTTATTTCAGATTATCTTAAAGTATAACAAGTTTCCTAAAGGGCCTAAAGGTATGCGAAGGTCACCATTTTCTCTTTTCTAAGAAAAAAGGTTCTAAAGCTCTAAAGCTTTAACTATTATCATGCAATCTATCTCGCTCCTTAAATTCAACGAGTATAAGTTTTTTTCGAAGATAACTTAATCAAATGTTCAAGTCAGCATAGAAACAACTATTAAATCTGTCTGTGTTCTTTTAAATTTTAAGTAGCTCAATTAAAACCGCGTGTTTCATACTGAATATTAAAGTTAAAAGTGATGCTTGAAAAAGAAGCAAAAGTACAAGGAGAAAAATTGAAAACCATGGAAAATGTTAAGAGCTATAGTCTTACTAACATTGTACAAACCCCAGGAGTCGATGTGTAATGAGTGTTAAACTGAAATTTGTGAAAATGTTCTAAAATGACTACCAAAGCTAATTTCGAAAAATTCTGTAGTTCCAGATCGAGTTTATAAGCTTAGCAACAATTTTGGTTTTTTTGTTTTAAAAAGAAAATCAAGAAGATAGTCTTGTCAGCTAAAAAGAAATTGAAGATCCCGTCTCTATTAACTAATAAATTCCTTCTTCACTAGTGAACTTTTTGAAAATTTTCATTTTTACACAGTTTTACTTTTTGCTCGAATATAGCAGGTTAACTATTTTGCTCTTTCTCGGCGAGTAGTGGGACGGCCAAAGCTCTCCTAAAATAGCTCATCTATTAAGTATTTTTAAGTAATTTCCTTATGTCTCTTAGCCTTAAGTTACTTTAGTTATGTATCCACTGCACGTAATAGCATCCAATGGCAAACAAAACTTTGTACGTAACAAACTTCAGTTGGTATTGAAACTACTAGTGAACAAAACATCCAATCGTTATGTAGAATTCACCGATTAAAACTGTTGACCGACTGTTGTATCTATGTGAGATGCAATTATGCATACACTTGTAACACAATATCACATGTGACATAATTGTAATTACGACTATTCCTAGCCCTCGTGACAACAATATTGTAAGTATCAAAGCATGAGGGGAAAATGATATTTAGCCACAAGTTATAGTTATATTTAAAGGTCTCACATTCACATGTATATAGTCTAGTTTCTAAAATGAGGACAGTTTTGAGTGTCAAAAAGGGCTTATATTGTGGTAATTTGTCAATCATCGCGAGAAAAGGTAGGAAAAAAAAGTTCCATTATCTGGGTATTGCCAAAACACAGCCGATATGATTATCAAATATATACATCTTTAAAGATACGCTTAATGTTATTAGTTAAAAGGTGTTATTCATTAGTAAAATTTAATGTAGAAAATGGCTTTGGAAGGCGGTAGTTGAGGCTGCGGTTCCATAGTTTAGGGCACTTTCCATAAACAATCTTATAGTTGGGAACTAGGAAAACCCGACCAAAAACCAAGAGAATAGATATAAATCTCTTATCTCTCTTTCGACATATATGTGAACATTTCTTCTCACTTACCAATCAACACTACTTCGTAAATTTTTTCTTAGAGTTCCAAGGTACACGCCTCGTTTACCTTATGCTAACGTCCGAGTCCAAAGCAAAAACTATACCAACTAGATGTTAGCCACCACCTTGATTTGTTGTTTTGCTTTGAAACTTTAGTTATTTTCCAGCACATCGATTCAATAAACAATTGCCTAAAACTTTGTCAGTGCAAGTTATAATAAAAGGTTTGATAGATAGAGATAGATGTCTTTATTATAAATTCTTTGCAACCATAAAAAGTTGAATTACGAAACTATTTACAATCAGTATTAAAAATATATGTATATACTAAAAATTTAACTAGAGCGTGTTGATTAAAACATTGAAATTGGTATATAAAATAATTGGTCTAAAATATGTTCATGACTAATTAAAAAGCTTCTGAGAATTATGAATTATAAATCTTGACTTGCAACGGTTAGTTTTGAAAACTGGATTGAATCTTCGTTGCTTCCTGAGATTGTAGTGGCAGGATCTTTGCTCTGGTAAGAGATGGTGAAGTTATAAAGATGATCAAAAACAAACGAGAAATGCAAGCCTGCGCGAAGTAATTTTCACTGTACCAGCTGTCAAGTGAAATAAGTGGTTCTTTTCAAACACTTTAATTATCTTGTATGTTTCAATTGCATACTTTTTTAAAAACCTATTTTTATTCAATATATTACTATTATTTAACTTGTTTTTGTCCGTTAGTATTACTTATTTTTTATTACTACTATTAGAATTATCGATATCATTTTTTAAAGTTTTTGATAAAAATTTATCCTGTGCATGCAAAAACATACGGTCGTGTAGGCGTGCACCGTCGAGTATCATAAAAAGACAAGTTTTTATTTTCGCATTATTGCTAGAATGACATTACAACATAAATACTATAACGTGATATAATCTGATGATCCTGAAAGCTTTTCCTGACTCGTACAACACATATGTTTACGATTTTCTTTGCTATCATGATCGATTTTAAATCTGCTATTTACCGAACCCAAGGCAGCTGTTCCATGGAAAAATCTAAAAAGCCTGATTGAATGAGGTAATCAATAGAGACAAGCCGAATAGAAAGCGATTGTGAGCTGATACATTTAGTTTCTTTTTACAGCAGAATTCCAGTTAATGTTTTTTTATCTGCCTTGTAAGGTGAGTTATCCAAGATCTTTATCGTGGAAAAGCCACAGGCCACGCGTTACCTGCTCGAGTCTACTTAGTTTGAAAGCTTTGTCGATGTCTACATCACCAGGTTTCAAAACATAACTTCAAACGTCAAAATGACACATCTTAATGAGTCACAGCCGCCCTTCATTTGCTTGGTTCCATTGGCTTTTCTAAATAAGTACATGTTCTTTGACACATTGTCGGCAATTCTTAAGATTTCTGATCTACCATTTTCAAATACTTAAAGAAATAGTCTTAACAATTAGAAGTAGTGTCTTCGCAAATTATGAGGAGCAATTGTAAAGTGGATTTATTGGTTAAAGGTAAAGAAACGTTTCCATTTTTAAAATTCAACTTAACTTAAACTGACAAACAATTATTAAGAACCTTATGACTTTTGATTAGCAACCTCCGGATCTAGCTAAACTGCTTTGTGCCTCGTGGTTTGTGGTCTTTTCCTAAGCATGACTATACACTGTTGCGATGCTGTCTTCTACGGAAAATCAAGACAAAACCCAAAGCTTTGTTTCCATTGTATTGAATCGTAGATCATCAAAACTTATAAATTAGTTTCTTATACTTATAGAAACTGAAGCAAGAATATAAGACCAAAAACATGATTATGTTCTTTTAGAAGGACGAACCTCCCGCTGAATTTGTTTTATAACTCAGTTTTAACAAATTTATATACTAATATATTTTGCCTGTTTTATTTCTGTATTACTAGAAGTAAAGCTGGCTAAATAGGGTACATGTAAAATGTATCTGGCACAAGCTTAAATTTAGACAGTGTTTAAACAACCATTGCTGATAAGGATTAAGTTTTCCACCGAGCACGTCCGATAACTGCAAACTGTGTCTGTGATGATATTTTTTGTGTGTACTACATTTTTTCCTGTGTGAGCTAAGTTCATGTTTAGTTTATCTGAATAGGCATAAATGTAAATTGAAGCATGTGGTAAGTCACGCACAACGCTTTAATGTTTGTCGCAAGAATTTGCAGTTTTTTTCTTAATAAAAATCTTTGTTCGTCCAGCTTTCGACTCAATAGTGACAAGTAATTCGGGGATATTCGCAAAAATACTTTTGATTGTTAATAACTTGTCGAGCGACTTACTTAGCTATGCTACTTGTGATTTATGTTGCATGATAAATTCGATTCGTAAATGTTCATATGTTGTGCCGCAATGAAACGAAAAACTAATATACAAGTACTGATTTTGTAAACAACTAGGAATGACATGTTTTCTATTCATATGAGATTCTTGCTTGTCTAATATGCATATGTTTATATATATTTCTATTGCTTTAACAAGACTTGTGAACAAAGAGTTAGTCAGGAGCTCGACATATTTCTTGTTTTGACGGAACAGTTCATTGAAACGTAATTGTAGTCGATTAGTGGCAGTACTGAACAACTCATGTTCATTGTATGGTCAGTATGCATGCACGGTAAGGATTAAACAAGAAGATAATCCGGTCTGGTTGAGGTAATGTCCCGGACCGTGGCTTCATAAACTACGGGTATTCTGGCTTGTTTGTGTTTGAAAGCACGTTTTCAACTCGTGTCATGATTAGCAAAGATACTGTCTTGTGAGGATCGCAACTAAAGTATAGGGCTTATCCAACC
>JAOBRG010004462.1:0-21454 GCA_027574985.1 Umimayanthus nakama | reverse complement strand
CGTTTTCAACTCGTGTCATGATTAGCAAAGATACTGTCTTGTGAGGATCGCAACTAAAGTATAGGGCTTATCCAACCATCCAACAGTCACAACATGTTTTGAAAAAAATATTGAGTCTCAAAGACAACAAAAGCTTTGCATGTATTTAATAGTTCTAACCAAAAAATGATGTGTCAAACGTGTATCACACCAAGCCGCCATCATGATAGTGCAGTTTTTCCAATCTAAAACACTTAAAAGATTATTATCAATAATCTTCATTAAAAAGGTTATTGATCTAATTATTTGCAATTGATGGCGTTTTACGCGTGCAGCACAAAAACTTAATAAAAAATCTCGAGAAACTATCTTGATCAGTCGATGTGAGACGAAATGGCACAACTTTAACATCTGTTTTCTATTTGTTTTTGTTTTCGTATAAAAGTACTGGTCAAAATGTGCACTCAGAATTTTGTTCCTAGCTCATCTCGTCAACAGATAGCCAGCTACGAGTTATGTTGATCAACAATATTAAGACTACTTAATTGTGCTTGGTTCGTGCTGTACCTTTTTTATGTTCATGAATTGCTCAATGTCACACTTTGTTGGCCATACATTGTTGCAAATGAATTTGATTAACGCTTAATGATCAAAAGGTGACAATCAAATGCTCGTTTCATTACCTCGTCAATTGTTCACGTGTCGCAGTGTTAAACAACTCATGTCACCCTCACACTCGTTAGTACAACCAACCAATACAATAATGCGCCGATAAAACACGGAGATTTAAAAATAGATTCAAGGTAACAAACTTACGAACTCTGACAACAAAGTTTAAAAGCGATACAAGGGGACAAGACTAACGAAAAACACAACTGAACCCTCCGACCTCTGTTGGCTGAGTCCAGAGACAGAAATAACAGCAAATTTTAAAACACCCTTTGTGGTAATCTGGCATTGAGCTTCCCGCTTTGAGTCTTTGAGTATTCTTTAATAAGCAAGCCGACTAGAAAACGTTCATCTGGCATCAGACGGCGTTAATTTTAGAGGTGTTGAAATCGAGGAGTTAATTGGCGGCACTTACACTGCTGGACCCTCGTCAGCTAATCTGGTAAGTTGTTCATTGGGGCTGTGGTTATCTCAGTTTTGCTTTGCGTAGCGGCAGAAGGTGCTCCGCAATTCGCATGACCCCGTGTGCTCTTTCAGCAGGTAGGCTGCTCGCCCACTGTGCAAGTAATGGACGAAAACAACATTTTGCTTTTGATAATAATCCAGGGGGCGAGTTTGATCTCTCAAACTCAAGTGTAATGCAGGTTATCAGATATGTTCGAAACGCGAGAGCTAAAGGAATTTGTGGTTTTTTTCTGTGTCAAAGCGGTCAAGAAACATTTCTAATACGTGAAACTTATCTGCGTGCAAGGAAGTTCTGACAGAAAGATAGATGATGTGAAGATTTTCACCGACATCCCTAGTGTCAACTAATGACAAATGCGTGATTTATGAAATTGCTACACTCTCTTGTTGTTGGCAAGTATGTGAAACAGCACTCAGCGCTACTCTGATTGCGCTTCCAAACTCTAAATCTGTCAATAAGCCGTTTGGAATTTCACTTTCAATTTTCCAGTGTTGTTCGAATGGAATATTACTACTTCACCAAATGGCGAAAACCTGTCTGCATTAGCACGTATGTCGCTGTCTTATTTTAAAACGAATTACATGGACAAGAAACCTAATGAAAATGATTAATATTCTTGTGCAACTTAACACCCGATCACGATGGTTGATAAACATCATACGCCTCACGCTTTCAGGAACAAACACACTCACTGCTGGCGATAAATCTTGCGCTTTCTGCACAAGTAGAAATTCCAGATATTTTTTTTTCATGCTTCCGCAAACACAAAAACAAACAATTTTAAAATCGAGTGGAATGATGTTTCAATCTTGAAAAACGCTAGGGTGCAAGTTTCATGAAAAGTAAGACAAGCCGAGTTTCTATACAATCTGGTTAACAACAACTACAATAAAAGTGGAATTATTTTCTGGATCAGTTTTCTTGATATTGAAGATATACGAAGGACGCTGTTTTATAGTCTAAGTCTTCTGTTCCACTCGAATACTTTAGTGCTATCCAAGAGGTATGGAGGTATATAACTTTGCGTTCTGGTCCCTGCCTGCTATTTTAACCCACATTACCATATGAATGGTGGACAATAGCTGATTAATTGTGGGTTAACCTTATATGCATAGCTAAGTATAAACACACTTTTCATTAAACAGGCCTCCGAACCGGACGAAGCTTGGCTAGATGTTCCCACACTCTTCTGATTGTGATTGATGAGGTCTGAGACGAAAACTAACTACGTTTATCAACACGGCGAAAATCTACAGTACGCAGACAGAGGAAGCCTCCGTGTCAAGACTGTATTCAAGAAGCCCAGCCTTCTTAAAGAGGTGTCGATTACAAGTTCAGTGTTTTCGTTGGGAGTGATTGGCCCCGATTTGTAGCAGTATTTGTCGGCTATTAGTGTAAAATATTAGCTCAGATAGACCAACTTTGATAAGTTTACAGGCATTTCCGTCAATCTACAGCTTAGCTCGAACTACAAATTTGCCCACGCGTTCACGCGCGTAACCCACAGAAGAAAACTTGCTTACTTCACGATGATAACAGAGAGGATTCCAAGAGCCACATTGCTACGCCTTGTTTTCTTGTGGTGTTTTTTAAACGGCACTGCAAGTGTTTTGAGCGTCCTGGATGGGTATAAAGACTCTTGCTATAGCAAATACAGACAGCCTCAGCGCTGTCTGCCCGATTTCCACAATCTAGCGTACGGCAAAGAGGTTCAGGCAAGTCATACGTGTGGAAAGATACCAAGAAAATTCTGCTCGTCAAACATGGGGAGAAAAACATGCGATGTGTGCGATTCACGAGTTACAAGACGTTCACATCCTGTCCGCTATCTCACGGACCTAAACAACGAAAACAACGTCACTTGCTGGCAAGCAGACCCCGTGCAGTCGCAAGATAACGTTTCCTTAACACTCTCCTTTGGAAAATCTTACGATATAACCTACATTAGCCTTCAATTTTGCTCTATCAGACCAAATTCTATGGCTATCTACAAGTCGCTCGACTTTGGGAAAACATGGAGGCCGTATCAATTTTATTCAAGTGATTGCCGAACAATGTATAGCCGGAGCAACAAGGGGTATGTGAGTCGCGAGAACGAGCAGGAAGCCCTGTGTACTAACGCACATCTCATAAGGCCCTTCCAAGGGGGACGGATTGAGTTCAGTACCCTTGCTGGCCGACCATCGGCAACCAAACTTGACTATAGCCACGTGCTCCAGGAGTGGGTGACTGCAACAGATATCAAAATCGTGTTTAATAGAATTGGAACAAGGCCGAAAGGGCGACGGCGAGAAACGCAATATTACGCTGTGTCGGACCTGGCCGTTGGTGGTCGCTGCCATTGTAACGGACACGCCAGTCGCTGTGTAGTTGGCCGGGAGGGTTTTCCCGTGTGTGACTGCAAACACAACACCGCTGGTCCGGACTGTGGGCGCTGTAAACCTTTCTTCAACGATAGACCTTGGAGACCAGCTACGACAAATTTCGCCAACGAATGTGTAGGTGAGTCAGTTGGAATCTTTAGTTTCTGTTTACACCAACCTCATCATAATCAGACCCTGCTTTTGACAGCTCTCATTAATCCTTGGTGCCAATAAATAAGTTTTAAATCATAATTAAAGTGATGCTTTGTTATGAAATGAGACACGATCCCAACAACTGATCTCAAACAGTTTTGAAAGACATGGACCAAAAAATTGTGCTACAGCTAATCAATTTATTGAAAAGGTTGTTATATAGTATCTGACCGTGCTTGCATATCATTTACTTTTTCTTTTTCTGTTCATCCGGCCTTTTCTTGGCAATTTATTACATTAAAAAACTCAGCCAATTATGAATTATGTTTCTGAAATTTTAGTGGTATGGCGGAAAGGGTGAAGTCGTGAAGTGTAATTAGAAAAGGAATGAAAGGAAATCGGCGCCGGTATTTTTTATGGTTTTGGTGGATTTTAAATCGCTGAGTTCCGCCCTCACAAAAATTGTAAATACAGAAGCGAACAAAAGAAGCACTCCACAAAGGGCGGCAAGCTGCCGTTTTCTTCCCCTGAGAGACAAGTGATAAACGAACGGTCCCTGCATGTCTGATCATTTCGGGAACTATTCTTTGGTGCAACAAAATCAAACATCTTCTCAACATGTCACTGTTCGCTCAGCACACAGCCGGCTTGATTTATGATTTGCTTGTTTGTCCTTTGCATGATTAGCGGTGATTAGATAGATGTGGTTTGACACGATTTTCAGACTTGCCGAGACACAAACTTTTGGTTGTTCGTTTTAATCTGAGCTAGAAATTAACTGACTTCTTTGTCAGAGTAAATTGATCATGCTTTTCACCATTGAAGTAGAAGAAATGAACAATTTTGCCTATCATTTCATAGCTCATTTTTCCAGTTCAAAGCACCTCTTTAGTCGATGAATAAACACAGCCAGTATGGCGTCTATATAATTATCACCACAAAAACTATCACAAAAGGCCAAAGTTAACAAGCGAGAATAAACAGAACGTGTCGCCTTTCTCAGCTGGGCTAATCTTCCGCTTGTAGTGTTTGACTTGCAGTATTAATCTCATTTATTACGTAGAAAAAAAAACGTTCTCAAATATGTTTTGGATTACTCGCATGAATCATTCACAAGTATCAAATGTTCGACGCATCGTTAAATCTTGTTTTCGTTCTCTTTAAGCTTCTCCATTTGACCTAATATAGTTTTTTTCTTTATAATATCTTCGATTGGGATCGGAAGTTCCGCAACTTTTACCATAGTTTAAAAGGCGAGGTGATTCCTTTCTTGCTTTTGTTTTAGTTGGCATTAATAAAAAGTGACTTATGAAATCTAACGACGAAAGATGAGATTTTGACAAACCCACAAATGTTCAGATAGTAAATGGGGAAAACCTGTTTCCTATTAATTCGGCCCTGCTATTGCAATTTGGGAGGCTGTTAATTACAGCGCGATGAGTGCTTTACTAATCTAACAACCTGGCATCAAGACGAGGGGATAGGTAAGTCATTCGATTAACTGGACCGATCGGGGCTAATTGGTGAAGGAGTTTGTGATGATTAAAGTATTCAGCTGTGAGAAGTACTCAAACCTGTCCGTTTTTAATCTTAATAATGAAATTATTAGATGCTTCTTCACATACAGTCTTTGTTAAATAGAGCCTTAACTTTGAAAAATTCCGGTACAGCTTAGTCTTGAGAATACCGCTGCAATTAGTCACAGACGTCAGAGCTATTGTAACGATAAAGGTTGATGATCCACTGTACATTTTTCATCTACAACTGCATTCCTCAAGTTAAAATAGCTTCTATTTTCGGAGCTTCGGAATCAATTTTTGTTCAAGCATCGCTCATTATCTCATCACATTACATTCCTTGTATCGAGTTTATTGTGTTATGTGAAGTCTGAGGGAGTGTTCGTGCTGGCATTCCTGTTCAAAATAGACTGCGTGGGTTCGCGCCTTACCTCTTGGATCTTCCTCAATAAACTGCTAGATCACTTCGATTGTTTGGCTTCTCTCTGGTAACTCATTTAAGCCTTATTTCAACCAGTTTGTCATCATAACACATTAGTTCATTTTCTTTCTCTTTTTATTTCTTTTTCCTAAAATTTCTTTGCTTCTGGTGACACATGTTTGGCAGTTGTACATGCCAAACAAGCCGTCAAATATCTCGAAAACTTTAATGTACAGCCACGTTCGTGGGCAGAAATTACACATGAAATAGCTAATAAAATAGTTTGCTTTATACTTAGCTTCAGTGTTTAAGAAATAACGGTAATATTTTTAAAACTTGGCCCTTTTCATTTCTGTACGTACTGAACAAACGTCTGTAGTGAAGAGAACCATTGACTTATGTGTAAATGTTATTTTACGTTTTAAAGAAAGTGTCAGTGAGAAAAAACGTACTAAATGAAACAAACCTTGACCTTTCTTGCAGAAGGTAAGGGCCATTAAACTGAGTACAAGGGCCACTCCTTGCAATTTTAATGACAATTCCAAAGTACTGACTACGTACTTAATCTAAATACTTTGAAGGACCTTAAAGTAAACCAGGTCATCCATTTCTATAAAAGGCATTCTATAAATAAAGGGTCGCTGGTTGTTAAACTAACAAAATGTCTGCGTTTATATTCAGATGATTAACGTTGAAGCTAAGGAATCAGATACAAATTTGTCTAGTACCCCTCGATTCGTTTCAGTTCTACCCTAATACACACACACGCACGCGCTCATGCATACAAACAAACTGAGCTCATGCAAACACACAAAAAGATTTTCCAATATTTTGTAGCAAATATTCCTCGATATATCATGTCATCCTTTATTTAGTTACTGAGACAGCGATCTGTAACTAAAAGGTTACCTCATGCTGTTATAGAACTTTTGCAGTTTGTTTCCTTCGTATTAAGAAAAGCAGGATAGTTCTGCAATTCGTTCTGATCTGATAACCTTTTATACCCTACACCTAACACGAACAAGCTAGCACACAGATTGCCTGACACACACACCTGACACACACACCTGACACACACACACACACCTGCTGTACAGAAAAACAAGTTAGCAAGCTCAGCCATTGAGTGCGTTGACGGACATTTTGTGTGTTTTAAAGCAAAGGAGCAAAGCATGATAATTCATTTTGCATGTAAATTCTTAATTTTATTTGATTTACTTGTTTTCATTACTTGCATTACATTTCAAAGCATGCATCACCTCTTTGAAATTTATCTAAAATCAACATCAGACCGAAACCATGTTGTGCAGTTCTAAACTACAGCTGCTGTAGTATTTTCTTTTTTAAAATCAACTACACGTGTACTTTTACATGTTTATATCAAAGGGTGGATAAGGACCATACTAGCTGCGCTTAAACAATTTTACAGTACCAAATTGTGTTTAATAAGGAAACTTTTAAGTTAAAACTCAGTACATGCATACCTGCACGCGTATAACTTACAAACTCTGACACGTTGCTTATAAAGTAGTTGGTCTGTTTTTTCCATTATTCGTTCTAAAATATGCTTATTATTCCTTCCCAACTCAGCATGTAACTGCAATCTGCACGCAAGGGTGTGCGTGTTTAACATGGAGTTGTTCAAGCTGTCGGGGGGGACAAGTGGCGGAGTTTGTCTCAACTGCAGACACAATACCGCGGGACGCTACTGTCACTACTGCAGGGAAGGGTACTACAAAGATCCCTCCAAGGATATCACACATAGGAGAGTCTGCAAACGTAAGTCAACCTTTTTTTATTGTTTTACTTTAAGAACACGGAGTTCTGAACAAGACTCGGGCTCAGCGTTCTAATTTGTTAGTTTACACAACAAAAGCAACTTAACACTTCCATCTCAATAACAATAATTGAAAGGATTAGTTTTCAACATTGGCTTTCTTTACTTTTGCTAAAATTTGATTGATAGTGATGTATTGAATATTTTAGGATTTTTGGTTTGTTTTTTAAGCTTTTTTAGTTAAATGTTCGGTAATCAGCTGCTTAGGCTTTATCGTTACGTCTAAAATTCACTGATTCTATGAATAATTCGCTAGGACTTTTTAAAACGTACTTGATGAATAAATCAAGTTCCAAATATTTTATCCAAATAACTCCTTATTCCGATTGATATGTGCTGGATATTTGCCCTTTGAAAAGGAAATGCGCCATACTTAAGTTTTTATTATTGTCCAAACTCCACACATCGTTCACAGCTGGCAAACGTTTCGTATTTAGAGATAATTCTGAATAACTGACAATAGAATAACTAGACTTAGAGAACCCAAAACTCCACTTAAGAAGACTTTATGTGAGGGTTGTTCAGCATTGTTTATCTCCAATACTGAGCGGGACCGCCCTTGTTTTGTTTATTCTCCTCTTTTACAAGTGAGGAAGCTATTTAATATCCTGAAAAGTTGCCTATGGCATTTGTGATAAAGGCTTTCAGCATCTGAGAGGTCTTTTGACAAAAAGGTATGCATAGCAGTGAAATTGTGCTAAATTAAATTGGACTTTAGCACATGTGGATTTCTGTCTTTTTATACGTTTTGAGTATTATTTAATTCAATGAAAAATATTTTGCTATTTGCTCTTTAGTACATTTTAGTAAAATTTCGTTAAACGAAAAACATTTCAAAACCAAATGAACATTAATGTCACCAATGACAACAAAAACGAGCACATAGACATGCGAAATGAGACTCTTTTCTTACTTTTTCTTTTTACAGAAAAACAACTTCTATCTTATACTTCAGTATATACACCAATTCAGTTTGTGCGGCAATTTTTGACGTATTAACTGCTTATTAAAGTTAATGTACGTATGCATTTTTTCATATACTACAAGTTGCAGTTACATATGTTTTTTAGATCACACTAAATTTGAATCAAATCACTGTTGAACTAAAACAGCATCTAGTTGTTCGTAATGCTACAACATAAATGTCCTTCCATTACAAGGTTAGATGTTTCTTTTCTCAAAATGGGTTTTGCGTATTCCGTTTCTATACTATGTTCATGTATCTGGCGACAAATTACCTCAGCACTTGTTGGTTTTTAAATTAAATACTGATTGTCTAACATTGTATACGATCATCTGATTTAATACTGTATTCCTCCAAAATATTTCTATGTTTGAAAAATGAATTGTTTTTCTATTCACACACCGGGAATAGACATTTAAAATTAAATGTGGTTTTATTAAGCAATAGAAATAAGACAGACACTCAGAAAGCGCGTTGACGCAGTGATTGGACCAGTGTGCGTAACTTTAGAGATGATAAACCGAATAATTTTTTTGAATTGTGCTTTTTCTCAACAAACGCAATATTGCTTTTTATAAATCAGATCCGTTGCAAAAAGTTATGGTATTTAGCTCGCTAACTCCAACCTTTCCCCTACATACTCAAAGTGCAAGGTATCGTGGATGTTTGTACCTTTTTAATACTTTTACGCCAACGGAAACATAAACTATATAAAAGTGTTCTGTGTCGAAAGCGACGTATACCAACAAGTTCATGGAGGGCTGCTACGACATGTGTACTCAGTTGTAAAATCCTCATTGTGTAATCCCTTGCTCGGGGAAAGACCAGTTAATTAAATTATGCCAGATTTTTAAGCAATATTCGGAATTATAGGCTTATGTTGTAATCCAGCCTAAATCTCTTATCAAGAAGAACTAGATATTGAAAGAGCTGAAGGGAAACACTCTTAAGTTCAGCATTAGTGCACAGTGTGTGGTCATGTTTTTTGGGTCGTAATACATCTGACCAGAGTCTGTAATGATGGATTCAACTGGCCTTGTCATATTAAGGCCTTGACCTATTTCAGTGGTGTCCAAGATGAAATATGGGTTTTAGACCACCTTAATTGCAGCCTGACGTGTGAGCAACATCTTATCTGCGGATCTGCTCAGGGCCGAGAGTTGATTGGCACTTCGTTGAAGTCGTACGGTTTTGAGTTTCATGGAACTTTTCAGTGCCACTACTCTTGAAGAGGTTTTTAATAGAAATTTCATATTATAAAACCATCTAAATTGACCTAAATGACTAAGAACTTTGGAAACTGCTTAATTTGTGTTGTTCGTCTGGCTGACTAAGCAATAAGTTGTAAACACTAAGGCCGTGTGGAGTTTTAGCTGCTGTTATGAGAGGAGGTCAAGGTTAGGAACTTAAATTTCCGAGTATTTTCCTCGTCCGTGCGCCGGATTCAATAATCTTTTGAATTTGGTCATAAGCTTACAGCCACAAGGAACAACAAAATAAAGTGAACTCATACACTGAACTGTTGTAAACTCGCTTAAATGAAAAAAGGAATTAACAGACGTTGGAGCTATCGTTTTACCAAACTGCCTTTACAAAATCATGTATGCAGTAGTCGTGCTGGTTATTTTTCAATTTGCATGTTAGAAATAGAAAAATAAAATTGGCAGTCCCTTTACACAGAACTAATATACAAAGCTGTCACTGAAAATGCTGTCCTGCATGGATTATCAAAACTTACCAAAAATTATTGGCACGTTTCCGACATTTTATATTCACGACAGTTTTAGCAATAACCCTCTTCATGCATAACTTGTTAAACTAAACCTTGACCTACTTTCGTTAGCAATTTTAAAAAAGGTAATGCGATCTTAAACTATGAGTAAAATGTTTTCGTTCGTTTTGTCGAGGGTATGCGAAGCCCGTTTGTAAAGCTGCTGACGTTCTCAGTTTTTAGAAACATAGCACATGATACAGGTAGGACTAGTTTCAAGAAAGTTTTTGAAGATTACCACGTGAGTAGTGAGTTTTGTTCTCAAGAGTTTGATGCGTCAAAATGAACGTCCTTCATTATGTAACAACCGAAAAAATCAGTGCAGATCGAAACGGTGAAGGATTTGATGTGACAGCTAAAATCTCTGGATTATTAATTTTGTTCTGTTCTAATCACCGATGAAAGAGGGTGCGACACTAATCAACGCAGAAAATTAAAGCGATTTTACGTATGTCTCAGTGGCAATATCGATCTTTCTGAATACCTGACTATGGTTATTACTGCTGCCAAGTAGCCGCATTGTTTTTGAAAAAAGATAAATTACGGATAGCAAAGACTTCACTTTATTCAGTTCAAAATCACATTTTTTTCACTTTTTGCTTCTTTTATCATTTGGCTTTGCTTTACAAAATTCATGTTAAAAAAAAGAAATGCGGACAATTCAGTTGAATTTTGAAATATTTGGCCGGTTTATAGAAGCGCTCTGCTCCAGTTACAGTCAAAGCGCAACTTTTGTTAAAGTAGTCAGAAAATGGATCGATAACTTGCACGCTTTTGTATTAAATAAGACTGAGCAAACTCTAAAGCCGAACATTAAGGTTGCCGAAAACAATTGCCCAAATTGTAATACTGCTAGTAATAGTAAACAATCAAAGACTTAATCGAGATGCATGAAAAGTCGTCCGTGTTCTTACACTATGTCATTATGTGTAAACTTTGTATTTAAAATTAGAGCAAGCAATTTAACAAAAATTCCAAAACGAATTTGTTCCAAAACTAAACACAGCGAGTCGTATTGAAATTAATGCCTTTCAATAGGTGCAAGAAAAATTATTGTTTGTTTTTGCTAGAGGTTTATAGGCTACCTCTGAAGATGTTGCATGTTTTTCCTCATCAGCCAACTGTCTTCTTATTCAATACTCCCATTCGTGAACTTGTTACAATGAGTTGAATTAATTTCGCCATGACTGGGACATTAGATTATAGAACGCCCACATTCTGGTTTTCAGTTACCTTTGCGGGGGTTGTCCAAGTTCTGGGATAACAGGATAAAAGCGAGGGTGACCTAGGGTTGTAACCGTTTCAAATCAATAAACCATGAATCTTTTCACTACTGAAAGAGTTTTAAAAACGGCTTTTCTTTGAATTAGGATTCGCTTTTATGCTCATGTAGAAGAAAACATAAGATAGCTGGCTAATTGATTTAGAATTCGCAACAGTAAGAGTTGTTGCAACTTCAGTTTCTTTATTCAAGACTATGAATATGATTATGAAGCCGAGCTTTGGGTCGTCTTCAAAAAATGTGGCAACAAGGCAACCCTTTACAGTGCGTCAAATTTAACAGCTGCTTAATCAGTCACACTTTTAATCTAAGTGTTTGGTCAAATTCAGAGTTATACATTAATTAAAATAGAAAACATAACTCGTTCATTTACCTTTTGTCTGACAGAACGCATCATGACGGAATTGCGAGACCAACCTACTACTAAAAGCGAGACGGAAGTTTTGTTAAGCATTGTTTGTTCAGTTAACTAATCACCCGTATACGTATACGCAAAGGAGAGCGAGAGACCCCGGGCGGAAATTGAGAAACCAGAATTTCTATCAGGGGTGCATTTTTACCGTGACTGTGTCCACAGATTTTACGATAACTCTAACCAAACATAATACTTATTTTTAGCAAGCTAGACGCCAAACTGTATGTAAGACGTCAATTTATCAAGAACATCGATTGGATAAAAGACTTACTCGGCAGACTTGGCATAATTGAAGAGTTGAGATATACTTCATTTACTTTAATGGGTTTCAGCAGAATGTCATTGATCTTATTTTGCCTCATTACTCATTGATACAATGTGGTTAAAATTCAGCTTCGAGATTAAACTAAATGAGTCCGGCCATGGTGAACCACTAAAGTATGTCACTAAATTACTGAGTATTGTAAAATTGGGCTTGATATGTTCTTAAATAGTTTTGATGAAAAGATTGTTCTAAACTTTCAGAGTTGAAAGATTCCTAAAACTGACCATCCGTGAAGAAACACTCAATAGTATATTCAATTGTTTAAAAGTTAATATTGTTGTAACTGTCATTGTTCAATGACCAATGTGTACGAAGCGACCCAGAAATTGAAATCCTCAGATGTCCAACGTTAGAGTAGCTTCGACGTGAAATTGTTGTTGTCCCATACATTAATTAAGACTATTTTAAATCAAATTATGAAATTCACGCTCGCGTCACTAGGCAAAGCAAGCTATTATATGTGCCTGCTGCGAGGACAGAAATGTCGAAGAGAGCCTTTACTATCATGGCCGTACTATTTACTACTGATGGACTCATAAAATAGATTATTTTTAATAGGATTTTTTTACTTAGTTTTAAACTTTTATGTGTATATAACAATCGTTTAAATCTAAATTGTTCATAGAGACTAGTTTTATTGTTGTACATTCATAGTTGTAGGTGGATAGTGCCGCACCTGAGTCAGGGCTCTCAATGATAACAGTGTGTTTAGCTGAAGAGACTACCCCGAGCCTTATAATTAAATAAAGGTTTTCCATTCCATTCCATTCCATTCCATATATAACGTATATTTTTTGCCCTGTAGTTTTCGACGTTTATAAAGAAACGCGTTACTTTTACTGCTTCAGAAGCATTCAACTCGTCAAACTCAAATCTTTTGTAAGGTTTAACTGCGCAATGATTTTTTCCAATCAAGAACAATTGAACCAATTGCGGTCTGTCCAGGTTGTTGAACCTAACCGACTGTAATGAAGTGAATGATCAAGGCCCTTTCCTTTGCAAGTCAACTGCGTTTCTCTTGTCATCACTCTATAAGTGAAAATATGTACTTTCTACCAAAATTCCCAAGAGTAATAATAATTCCTACTCTCAAATTTTCCAAGTTAATCTATCTTTCTTTCAAGTGCGTATCTTGCTCCCGAAAAGTAAAAACCGTACATCTACAAGAAAAAAAAGCAATGCAAGTTTAATGCTTTATTTTTTGATGTCCTTGATATATAGTAATAGAACTGGTTTGCGAAAGCTTTGTGCATGATGAATCGTTGCAATCAATTGTAAAAGTCCAACGCATTATAAAAAGAACTTTACAAAAAATAAAAAATAATTGCTTTTAACTGACTTAATTGAAATGTTTCGTTTCAGCGTGCAACTGCCACCCGTTTGGATCGATGGGGAAAGTGTGCGACCAGTTAACAGGGCAGTGCCCCTGCAAGAAGGGCGTTAAGGGGCTGGCCTGTAATAAGTGTTCCAGAGGATACCTGCGCAGTAAATCAAGCATCGCTCCTTGTATAAGTAAGTTCAACGTCTTCAACTGTAGGTTACTTCATTCATTTAACGAAAGATTTCCCACTCTTATTCAGAAACAAATTTGTTTACTTTATTTTTTTGTTAATCTTACTTTATTTTAGGACATGTAACGTAAGGCTTTGTTTAAATTGGTTTTTTTTATTTCTTGTCCAATGTAATTACGTTTTAGGAACCCTTTGAAAATTATGTTCGTTGATAGGGCGCCCCAATCCAACATTGAGTATAAGGTGTTAATTGTGGGGATTTCTTTTACTTTATCTCAGGACTAGCAAATTACTGACAAATACTACTTCGCCACTCCCTAAAAAGCAGATGTATAAGGAATAAGATCGACTAACTAGTGACTGACAAAGTTACACTTGCACCGATGAAAAAAGAAAACATATTTCTTGCGGAATCGCAAGTTTATAGGTTTGCCGCTAGTTACTATGTTTGTTCATTATTCAATTTACTGGACACACGGTACAAATGAGAATACACGTCCATAATTTTCTTTACTTGTATCGGAATATGAGGCTTATCCAAACATGTAAACCTTCTTGTAGCGGCCGGGATGTCATGGTTGTCCCACTTAAAACGGCTGCTTTCACAAATAGTTTCTCACTTACGTTTTCTCAGTTTATACATAAAAATGATATAGCTAAACAAAATAATAACTCTTAACAAACGTACTTAACAATTGGGGATTACAAAAATACATTTTTAGAAATTAATTATTACCAAAACAGGTACTGCTGTATTATATGCCTCGGGGGGGAGAGGAAGATTAGTGCCTGCTGCTCAGACTAACAAAAACTTTATCCATCCTTTTCCTTTTTATAGAAAGTCCAGAAGACAAATTCCAAGGAATTGACTCTCCGCCTAAGAGACGAAATGCAGGTGAATAAAGTCTAGCAATGTTTTAAGAACTGAAGAGCTTGGTTAGAGATCGTTTTGTAGCATTTGTAAACGCCATTGTTGTTGTCTCTGTTTTAATAAGTATTATTATTATCAATATTAATATTATTGTTATCATTATCATTACCGTTATCTTTATTACTGTTTTTGTTGCCGTCTTGAGAATGACAATGACAACAACGACAGCAGCAACAACAACAATAACAACGATAGTGACAAAGGAAACTGGCGACAACCGACAATAATGTTGATGGTAACAACAATAACAATAATGGTAATGATAATGAAAAAGATAAGGATAATGATAACGACATTTGATGACAATGAATAATGACAATGATATAAGCTAAGGTAGTAAAAGCAATAATAATGACAGTTTGTATAACCTCTCATTTTGCTTCTCAGTGTGTCGTCTTTTGTTGTATCAAGATTATATAAAAACAGCTGAACGTCGGTCACGGTTACCTTTTCATTTCCAAGACCAAGTTTAGTACTACCCCACAAACTGAAATGTTATACATTTACATTAGAACGAGCTAACTTGCCATAGACTGTCTGCTCAATTTTGTTATTGTTTCACATTAGGTTGCCGAAAATGTAAAAAAATCACTCTCACTGCCAGGAGATTCTGCAAGAAAAGTTATGGTAAGCTGAAATATTGAAAATACTTGTATTTTTATAATTTAAACTGGTGTTTTTTGTTGCTTTGGTAACGGCTCCTTTTTTGTCTACTGCCGATATTGGTTGAGTCCTATAATTTTGTTCCATAAAGTCCCTAGCCATAGTGATTGAACTGAGTTGGTTGTTTGGCAAATTAGTTATAAAGCCCGATTAACACTCGTGACATAAGCATACAAATACACATAAGCCAGCTGGTGTACTCAAATAACAAATTAATTCGAACTCTGGTTTCTGTGTCTTCCGGCTGAAGCAATATTCCTAATGGACAAGAACAATGTAACAGCATTCTTTGTGTAAATCGCTTGTTTAACCCTCGAAAGTCCAAGGGGGGGAGGGGGGGTTCAAATGGACCCCCCATAGGTTTTTCCGACCTAAAATTTGAAGCTTTCAAGCAATCAAAATGAAACTTTCGGAGCTTGTTGTCTGATAATGAGCGCATGTTTTGACGTTAATTAGATGACGTCATCACTTATAATTTATGCGTAACTAGTTATGCAAATTGAAGTTTGAAATAAAAAAACTGTAAATTTCATGGAAAATTGGTTCTCATTTCATTTTTTAAAGTCCATTCTCAATTACAATCCTATTTAAGGCTAAAATTTCATGTTTTCTACCAATTCCAGTAAAATTTGCTTCAGTTTTTGATAAAAATAAGTTTTTTGAAAAATTCAAGATAGCGGCCAAGATGGCGGACATGTTGTGAAACGACTGTTGCCATAGCAACAGTTCTTAATTAAAACTTGATTGTTGTGATGGAAAGTAATTAGCAAACCAAAGGCTACTTCCATGCAAAAGCATGATCTTTTATGTGCAACCATTTCGAAAATCTATGGGGGGGTCCAAATGATCCCCCCCCCCCTAAGGCCAACTTGTAACAGTAAATGGCTTGGACTTCCGAGGGTTAACAAAAGTTTCTTTGACTTAAGCCATCAGAGCAACAGTTGTGGCACTCGACAAGAGTTATGGAAAAGAGTGGGCTAGACTCACAGTCAACGTTAACCGACCATTCAAGCGCTCCTTCCTAAGACTAAAACGAGGCGACTACCATGTGTGGATGAAACTGAAGGATTTCCGCTGTAAATGTCCCAAGATTAAAGTTGGAAGGAGCTACTTTATCGCAGGCTCAATTTCAACAAACCGGAACAAGTCGGAGTTGCGGATTGATCGTAGAAGCATCGTTATACCTTGGCAGGAAAGACTTGTGAAAAAAATCAGCAAATTTGTCCGCAGAGAACGAAAAAGGAAGTGCAGCAAACGTCATTGATATCAAACAGATAGCTAGAGGAAAAGAGTGTATGTAAATGTTTTACCCGAAAAGTTAATTATGTGTTTCATAATATGGCTCTTGACGAACAGGGACGGTTTCCATCCAGCATCACTTTCTAGTTCGACCAATTGGAATGACAAATGGACCAAGCCATTCTATTGGCGAGTTTCAGGAATAAACAAATTGTTACCTTTAGAAACATTCCACATTTCCCGTTGTTAACAACTGGAATGAAAAGACGCTTACCATTTGCAAAAGGTCCTAACTTCAACCAATCAGTATATATATAGCGCACAAAACATATCACGCGAGTCTTACTCAAACAAATTTAACCTTCCACCGTAACAAAAAGCTGTTACAATTGACATGATTTCTTACCAGAAATTGGTTGAATTTGGTTAAAGCGCCCAAGACACAGCTCTTTCTGTTGTTCAAGTACACATGCATCTGGCCGTTGATTGCGATACTTATCGGTCAGTAAGCGTATGATGGACACTTCGCTTTATTTGTCCATTTCCGCATGCCATGATGTACAGCTTTATGTTTGTTTACTATTTACAAATTATATCTTTAGCATAAATGCAAACTTTGTCAGGCTGACAAACAGAGACTCTAATGTAGTAAGCCATATAGGTATTAATTATCCTGCCAATTTTGTGTCTTTGGACAAAAGCTGAACACCACCGAGAAACTTGCACCTCGACACCTCAAAAACGCCAACATTTTGAATAAATGTATAAGATTGTTTGCTGGTTGGTAAGATATTTTAGGTGCGAAACACCTTTGGTAGACTCCCCTTGTCTGTTGGAGGGCCGGTTATAAAGAAATTTAGCTAGTCAGTATGTATGATAATATTAATAAGTAAAAGATAGCGGCCAAACTTGTTGAACTTACTTCAAACACGATAAAATACTTCAAACGAATAGCCATACAACAGCATCATGATTTTACATTCCGGCCACTTATTGCATGTCTTTTTTCGCATGGTAAGTTTAAACTATTTATTCATTTTACAAACTTACCGCATACCTAGTGGTACAAACCCAGAACTTGCCCGAAAATAAATGAAAAGCGAGTCTTGTTTTATGAAAAACTATAACTCTTGTCCAAGGCTTAATCTACGAGTTTTATCCTTGATCCAGTTTTATTTTTATAACACATTCATTGTGTTAAGACATAAAATGTAGAAGTGTTTGTAAGTTTTAAGATTTAAAAAGTAAAAGTGTTTTCAATTGCCAATTTTTTTTGAACTTATAAATTTAGATGACTGAAAATGTAGCCCGAAAAGAGCTGGGACATCGGAGAGCTATGCTGTCTTTCAGAAATTTCTAAAACAGGCAAGGGGCCGGCAAACGAATGTAACATTTTCAAGTTGGAGACCAGAATACTTTACAATGGATGAAATACCTCGTCCTTATGCAACAACCAGATCTTCTTCGATTGGTTAGTATCTACTTTAGTTAAGTGAATCAGAACTAAATGCTTGTTTAACAAAAAAATCAGCAAATCTGCATATAGTATTAGAGTGAACATCCAGTTTCAAAGGGAAGATATTTTAGTGTACTTTTACGTGTATGTATTATCAAAACTGAAGAAGCAGAGAAAAAGAAGGATCAGTCAAATATTGGACAATTTAAGGTGATATTTACTGGTGCGTTAATGAACAACTGTAGTGCCATATTATTGGCTGGTACACTGTGTAATACATCGCCGTTGTGCTATCATTGTGTTGCACGCTTTTTTATAAGAACAATTTTAAAAGAACAACAAGGTTCGAATTTGGCCAAAATGTAAGAACAAGGTAAGAACAATACAGGCTCGAATTCGGAATCATAAGTGTAAAGTTTACTTTTCTTAAAAAAATTCTGTTGTTGTCCGGCCTAAAATTCGACTGTATCGAGTGTTGAAATACTCCAATATTGAGATATTGATCGAACTTCCATTGCAGTGTGGTCGCGAGGTGAAAACGTATCGAAAACGATGCGTTTTCAAATGAAACCGCATTAGTGTTGTTGAGGCCTTATTCGGCTTGGTGATCACGTTCAAGTGAAGTATATTTTTTTTAAAAATATTTTAAGAGTTATTTCTTACTATTGTTGTTCTTGTGAGTACTTTTAAAAATGAAAACAGTCTAAGAACAATTAAGGTTGAGTTTTCCTAAAAAGTTAAGAACAAAAAGGCTCGGGCAAAATTTAATGGTTCTTATAAAAAAAAAGCGTGTATTCACTAAATATATTTTCTAAAGAATTTTTGTCTTTTACATCGCGACTATACGAAAACTGTGAACACACATAATGCCAATCAATGACAAGATCGCGAATTCAAACCAGGTCGATAAACAATAAATTTTTCAAAAATAAGCACAATAAGCGTCGGTTTACGTTTTTCGAAGTAGTTGCTCAGCTTACTGTAAATTAAACCTCCATTTTATATTTCTCCGACGCCTAAATGTATTTACTAAATGTGAGTATAGACAAAGAATTAGAGTTATAGCCCTAACAACCACGAGTAATTCCTTCATCCTGCTTCTCTTGAAGTATAAAGGTTTCAGTGTATCAAATATTTTTAGCATCAAAGCGTTAAGAAGTTCACTTCGATGTTTGAGAATGTATTTGTGACTCGAGGATTCTCGGGTGCTTAAGTATCAAAGTAAAACTTAGCGTTAACTTTTCCTTACCCAAACATTGCTGTGATATATAAGGTTTCTTGGAACCGATAAGTAAGCGATATAGACGCTATAAACTTGTAAAGTGAAAAGCAATTCAATTTTTTTTGTAAATAAATGATAGAAAGGAAACAAAAGCTTTTTTGTTTGGGTTTGACAGTGTTTACATTCCGGGTTTTCCCAAAAACGCCCTCATAGTAAGGGCCTGTTTACATGGAAGTGGGGTACCCCAGGTAGGTGAGGTAACCCGGCGAAGTTGGGTAACCCGCCTGTCCATTTAAAGTCTCTTTTATCGTGACTGATCACGTTTAAATGAAAAGTGGGGTATCCCACCGAGGTGGGTTACCCGTTCAACTTGGGCGGGTAACCCGCCTAAGTGGGGTGAGGTTTTGTAAGTATTTTCTCATGTAAACGTTCGAGGTGGGGTAACCCACCTAGCTGGGGTGAGGTAACCGAGCTTCTGGAGGCTCATTTTACAGTTATAAAGCTCGCAAAAGATCCAAACAAATTGATTTCTCACTGTTATCAACCTGACTAGTATTTTCGCAAGTATTATCCTACAGATTTTTAAATTTCTAAGAATGCAAACTTGTCACGCGATAGCATCGAAATTTCTTACCCCGGAGTAACCCTGTCACCCCGGGGTCTTCAAGGTTGCATGTTAGGGCGGGCTAGTTTTTGACTACGGCTAGGCGGGTTACCTCACCAACCCAGGGTCCCCCACCTCCATGTAAGCAGGCCCTAAAAATACGTTACTGCTACACTTCACATGTAATGTAGTGTAATATATTAAAGTATGTTATGTGAAATCTTTAAAAAGTTTAGTTTATCAATAAAATTCAACTGTTTATGAAACTGAAGAGGGGAACGCCGGATTGCTCAAGTGCTAGATTTTTCTTTCTATTAAATTGCCAATGCCAAAAGATGGCTTAAAACTTAATCTTGAGTCGAAATTCACCATCGAGGAGGAGTACAAACGGTACCTCGATCACTTTTGCGGCACTTTCGTGAATTGAGCTCGGAAACTACAAGGGGACCAGACTTGGCACAAGTTCAACTCGCTAATATGGTACGGTCAGTATGTAGGCACGATAAAAATTGAAAAGGGAAAAAACTCCAGTAATACACCGAATATACCGGGTGCACTTGAACCGGAAAAAATCATGCGAAGGATTTTTACAAAACTTTAATTGTCCGAATATATTTCGTAGCTAAAAAAGATACCGAAAATTAAGAGGCGGGTGTTGCAAATTACCACAATTTTAAAAATGTCTCAAAATTTTGAAAAAGGATGTGTGATAATGTGGCACTGCGTGGGATTGAGGCTGGAAGATAATCACAGCCTATCCAACGCAAAATCCCTATACAAACTTTGTTAAGTTCCACATCTTTAAAATCTTTGCCAGTGCCAAAATTTTTAGTACTAGAAGTAACCAAGGGTTATGGGAGTGCTGCGAGCAGTTTTAAGCAAAGCAGTATAATAAGCATGTTACGTGTATACCGATCGTGATAAACAAGTTATTGCAGGAAAAATGTAAGTTCCAGCAATACAGTGAAGTTAGAAATGTAGATCAGTTTTATTCTTCTTTCATCAAGCGGAAGGCGCAAAGTGCACGATGTAAGTTTTTCATGAAATCCAAGCTCAAGGTAAGTTTATTGTATAAAAATTCTGTTTGTAGCTCAACTTCGTCCAGAAACCAGATGAATGGACCGTTGAGATTAGTCAGTTTAGTCTGGGACAAGGTTCAGATTTTGCATAATCAATCTAGAACAGAGTACGGATTTCTAGTGGCTGATATAGGACAGGGTATCGAAATTCTTCAGTTCAAATGCTGTCAGGAACAGAGTAGTTGCTTGGAGGAGCCAGCAGTGCCTATCCACCAACTATGTGCAGTGTTCAAAATTCCCCCGGGAGGTGGGTTTGAACTCAGGAAGCAAGAAGACTAGATTTAAGCACATACACTAGTAGACGCTAAATTTGATTTCGGTTCAACATATCACTTCCTTTAAATAAATAAAGTTGATATGTAACTTAAAACATAAAAAAACAATAATAATAACATAATAATAATGGTGGTTTATTAGATCACACACAATAGCATATAATATGAAATGCAGTGTGCTTACAACAATGTCTAGAATAATAATCATTACTAAACACCGAGCACTGGATATTGCATTCCGGTAATCTGATTGGCTCTCTGCTCACGGTATAAATCCTGTATACTGCAATATGTCCAAATATGGAAACTGAA
>JAOBRG010004351.1:6652-19681 GCA_027574985.1 Umimayanthus nakama | reverse complement strand
TTATTATTACTATTAATTTTATTACTACTGTTATTATTATGATGTTTATGATTATCATTATGTTTTTGTTTATATTTATTATTATGACTATGGTTATTAGTGTTATTATGGCAGTATGGTACGTCTGGATACCAGATGTTAAAAAATAAAGTTACTTCGGCTAGACACCAGGGCGTAACTAGCTTCAGTATTCATATAAATGTCATCCTAACTCATTTAAATCTAAAGTATAAAGCTTGATGGAATTAAGAGTGAATTAACACACTGATTCTCAGTAACTTTATAATTGTCTCTTATAATTTCTATAAAATCGATAAAAACACATTCATTGTTCAGCACGCAATTTTAAAATGTCTGGCAATGAAAGGCTGCTGCTCAGCACTCCCTTCTGTATTTTCCTTAGAACGTCTCTTACTTTCAGGGGGGCCGACCCAATAACTTTATAATAGTAATAATAATAATAATAATAATAATAATAATAATAATAATAATAGTAATAATATTAATAATGATAATGATAATGATAATATTAATAATAATAATAATATTAATCTTAATAATAATATTAATAATAATAATAATGTTAATCTTAATAATAATATTAATAATAATAACAATAATACAATTTAGAGAATCCTCAGCGCTCGATACTCTTACAACTGCAATTTCACTCTTAAAATATTTGGGAAAAAAGTTATAAGCTGAAACAACAAATACAATAACACTAAAATGAAACTATGATAAAACAACTAAGTATTGCAATTTTAAAAGTTTTCTTAAAAAGAAAGGTTTTGAGGCTTGTTTTAATTGTGTTGATTTTTTCAATAAATCTAAGGTGATAAGGCAGAGAGTTCCAGAGTTGTCTATTGATGTTAACCTTCTCACCCGGCCGCTGGTTCCTTGTTAGTAACCCCCGAGTACATTTATGATGATGTTGTACTGACGTACTTCATATCCTTCATTGTAATTATTATTATTTATTATTATTAGTTGTATTATAAGTATTATTATTATTTACCTTCTCTAATTCTAATTAGGATCTGTTTTAACGATTATGGCGGAATATTTATCGCTTTCGGATTAACTTTTGAAGTTTAATTAGAGTTTATATTAGTATCATATATGGTTAATAGCGTTCTAGATTGCACTGATACTATTTGTTTGTATGTATTTTAAAGTTTTAGAACATTTTTGAAATAAAGTCATTATTATTCTTATCATTTATTATTGTTATTATTATTATTATTAATAATAATAAAATTATTATTACTGTTATTGTAAAACGCATGTGTGACCCTAAGCGTACGTTCATATGATCGTGGCTGATGTGCGGCTGATATGCGCCTGAGTAAATGTGAGTTTGTATGCGAGTGTTTGATAAGGGTGTGCGTCTCTGTGCATTGTGTAAATAACCCAACACCCGCACTTTCCATTGCAGGAGTCTCGGAGTACGCAAGGCGTTCCTATCTCTTTGATACAAGCAGTCAGCGGTTTTTCGTGTGCTTGTACAGCGATGACAGGTCAGCAAAAACTTGTCTTTTGTCCGTGCACCAACTCTCAGCACTTGATACTAGTAAATTTGATATCTTTTTCTTGTACATAGCCAACGGATAGAATAATTTCCAAAATGTTTTTAATACTTCATTTTGATGGTCCATTTGGTTTGTTCACTTCTGACAGGTTGGAGAGCAGCTGCTTTTCAACAAAGGACGGCAAAAATTGGACAGGTGCGTCCATCATTGGTCTAACGTTTGTTGTGTTGAAAACTAGTCAATCAAGCAACGTCCATGCGGTATCACTGCGTCGGTTGATGTTTGTGCAAGCTGGAGATTAAAAATTGTACTGATATCGTGAACTGAGGATTTTCGTGCAAGTATAAGCCCAGTTCCTGTTTTTTTGCTTTTGCTCAACGGCAAAGTGGATCCCAATTTTGTTACTGTCGTCTCTTGGCCGGGCTCTTGGCTTTGATAATCGTGCTAAACTTGAAGCTTTAACGCAAGTATTAGTCCGATCTCTGTCGTTTGTTTCACTCAACTGCAAAGCAATCCAATCTTTTTTAGTGTTGTCTATTGATGTTAAACTTTGCTACCGGTATCCATGACCCATGTTGCGGTATCCTAATACTTTGAACCTTAGTCGTACGGTGAAGCATTTATCATAGAAGATCGCCCAGAGAGGGAGGGAGGTGTGTGTTCGCTAGCCAGATTAGGCTAATGTTTTAAACCTTTAGATGTTTTAGACTGACAGCATAATGTTGAGGGTCTACCTTCCTTTTTTTGTTATTATTATTGTTATTGTTAATGTTAATATATTATATACTTATTAATACTATTTATTATTATTATTACTTATTACTGCTACTGCTACTGTTGCTTTTATTATTGTTATTGTTGTTATGATGATTATTATCATTACTATTGCTTACATTTTGCAATCACGTTTGGTGCGATATATTCTTATTTTCGAAGTTTGCTTGCTCGAAATAAAAGAAATTTCTCTCCACATGAACGAAAACACAATAAAATGAGATGACTTTGACATTTACAAAAAAATTTTTGTTCCAGCGATTGAACCTTACATCATCAGTGTAATTGCTGCCAGCCCCAACTCCGACCTCTTTGGGCTCGATCGACTGATGAACTTCTACCGGAGCCGAGACAGCGGAATGTCCTGGGCACAAATCAGCGCCAAACACTTCAATGACGTCAAGAGAGAAGTGAATATGACCCTGTCTCGTCACGTGCCCGAGAACTTGGCAACCTTGCTCCCCACGGACGCGCTTAGTATCCAGGCTCCCGGAGGAGACAAGTGGGGAGGTTGGTTTATTCAGTGTTTCATCAGGTTCCATTTTTCATTGAGCAAATACTACCAAGGTAAAAGTATTATGGATTGAATTGTATTAAGGAACTGGTTAGTATTAATCCCGGGAAGGGGTCCGGAAGTAATTTTCCAAGTAGTCCAAAATGCTTCGTGGTCCCTCATCCACCCCCATCAACAACTTTGTAGACTCCCTAGTGCCAACAAAAAAAATTGGTGCACCCCCCGAGTAAAAGAACTCAATTTGAATGCCTTTAATGTTAAAATTTACAATACTTGTAGCTAAGTGTGTTTAGCTGTTTCTTCAATTTTTATTTGCTCCCAATATATTAGAAAGAAAGACAGAATTTTGAAATATGTTTGCTTGATATCTAACCTTTATCAAAGATGGCTTTTGCATGAAGACTGGTCAATGATGGCTAATGGCGGTTAATTATAGCTAATGAATAGTGATGGTTGCTAAGAATGGCAAATGATGGTTTGTAATAGCTTTTTTTAAATCTAACCTAGAGGTTTTATTCCAGCATGTTCTCAGACAGATTTTTATTGTATGAGAATAGAACTGTTACCGTTGTTGCTATATCACGTGTCATGTGTTCGTTCTTCCGCAGTGTCGGGAACCGGTTTACATTTCATGAAATCTCAGAAATCCGGAAAACCTTCTTGGGAAACCATTGCCACCTGGAAATGTTGCGGTTTCTAACTCAGACGGATGTCCCAATGGAGGCTGTTTCACCATAATTGTTTTACTTGTTTGCTTTTAGTACTTGCGATCAACTACCATGATGCTTTGCGCGCGGGTTATCGTTTTACAGAGTTCTAGGCCTAAATTGAGAGTGACTTGTGTTATAATGTTAATGTAAGATCGACAAAGTTGTTTGCCTGAAATAGGTTTAAGCTGAATTTTCTTTTTTTTTTGGTTGGCTTTTTACATTCGTTACAAAAAAAATACGTCGGAATTTTTTTGATTGACAGCACTTGTTGACTGAGTTTCGTGTAAATACATTACCTGACAACTGTCGCTTTGGCACGCTTAGCGTACACAGCTTTCTTGTTATAGTATGTGAAATCAAGGGCAGTTATGCTAGCACGCACGCTTTTAAAATGAGAAGAGTTTACAGATCTGTAAAATACTACTAACAAAAGGTAGAAAAATCTTTAATCTTGTGTCTGGTTATCAATACGAGCTTGGGTGGCATGTATCTGGTTGTAAGAGTCTAAAAGAGTGTTTGACACTTCCTCTTTTTTGCTGGTAACCCCGAAAACTGCTACCTGATGTGCATGGACACACCCAAGTAATCAATTCGAGGTTAAAAGCTATTCTTCCTAGCGTTTGCGATATTTGTGCTGGTTTCAATTTTTATCGATGCAATCCACCTCATGTTATGAGCATGCGTACAACCTTCACTAAACAAAAATAGTGAGTAAGGATGACGTAACGCACTTCTGGGTTGGCGGGAAATTTAAAGTTTCTATTGTGGTAGGGTCTGGTGTATTGTAAACTTAACTTGTAAATTTAAGTTAGAAACACAAATTAAATGCATCGTGCTGATTATTCCACCCGCGCATCTCGTTTCTGTACTTCTGATCTGTATATTTTCTATTGCTCTTTTGTGTTGTGTTGTAATGTGTTGCGTTATGTTATGTTATGCTATTTTATCTTATGTTATTTTATATTGTTACGTTATGTTATGTTATTGTAGTTGCATTTTCTGTATACTTCCAAAGCTGCGTTTTCTTACTTAGTACAATAGGTTTATAAAACCATAACTGTCGTTTTTAAGTCTTTTTATAATGCGTTGGTTGAGGCAGAATTTTTAGCGGAAAAGAAGAGTTAAAAACTTCCATTTTCGTTTAAGTACTAGGTAGTCATATAAGTCTACCGGACACATATCTTGTTTGATAAATGGGTCTTGGGTGAACATTTTGTCCCTCGAAAAGAGAGAGTGTTGTTGCAAAACAAGTCCGCTATCAAATACACCAACCGTGATGCATGTGTTGTCTTAAGGCTACCGTTCACGTTGGAACGGTTCAAAATTTCGAAAATGAGATTTTCGCAGAAAATAAAAATACATTAAATGATCTTCTAGTAGAAAAAAATGTTTTTCAATACGTCTAATAGTTTGCGAGATATGACGAACGAAAGTTTTTACCGGAAGTGAAACTGTATGACGTGCGGCGTACTTTAGGAGTGAATTTCTCGAAACTTGTTTTGGCTAAAACTGCGACAACGCAAACAATCAATGCTCTCCCAATTTTTTACCTCATTCCGTCAAATTTGGCAAGTTCGTAAAACAATAGCTGAAGATAAAAACCTTCCTGGCGAATTTAGAAATTCCGCTCCAATCATTTATTATGACTCGATCAGGGCAGTTTTGTACGATGCAAATAAGAAATTTTCTTCAAATACCTGTAGAAAATAAATGACGCTTTCAATGAAAATCGCGAGGACGAAATTAGAGTAAAAACTGTGCTGAATCCCATAAACAAACTAAAAATGGTTGAAATCGAAAACGACAGCCGCATTGACGTCTTGAAAAGAAGTAAACAGTTTGACTTATGATGCTCGCATTCGTTTCTAAACCAAAATGTTTAAACAATTTGTTCACCATCATTTAGATAATTTCATAAGCTCTCCATTGATATATAGGTTTGTTGGTATCTGATGCATATTAACGGAGTTACGTACGGAAAACTGAAAACACTGCTCAAGGTGAACGGTAACCTTAATAAATGGTTTCAAAATTAAATACGCCGCGTGAATGTTCTTTTATATCGCACCGCTGAAATACGCGCACTCTGAAGCAAACTGTACACGTTCTTTTTGTCGCGCACAGTCTAATGCGCGCATCGTATAGGCGTTTCTTGCTTAATAAACGAGTTCACTATGGAAAACGCTCACTTTGACTATCTTTTGTCGCGGTGAATGTTTTTGCGAAAAAAGTCCAACTTCACTCACAGGCATCGCCGAGATGAAGGTCTTATTTGATAAAAAAAACGTACACTTTTAAATATATACGTATGGTGTGAATACGTTTTGTTGCGCACCGGATGAACGTACCCACAATCAAATGCGTGCCCAGATGCATGTCTTGTTTGATAAATGGGTTTATCATAAACTAAATAACAGTTTCTTAAAGTCTGATATGTTCGTTCAACACTCTATTTTCCTTGATCTGAAAGCAAAATCATTGTTCGGAGAGCGCCCATTAAGAAAACGCTGTTGCTGGACACCTGTTATCAGGTAGTTGAAATAAACCAATCACAACCTGAGTTCCCGGCCTTCTGACCAATCAGCAACAAGGATAGCAGTTACTATGAATATCAACAACTAATTTCTGAGAAACTTTAGCCAAAAAAATGGAGACATATTTTACTTTAACAGCAACAATTTTATTAAACGAGGTACAACGGCTTCGTTTGTTTTTTCTTTCATTTTCAGAAATTGTAATTTCTTTAATTGAATCGAAATAGGACTTCGTGTCGTCCCATGCATGCTGTTACCATTACTTTCAAAAACACGTGAATTGCGCTCAGCGCTAATCCAATTTTGCTTAACACATGTAATGATCACAGCCCGAACTGGACTGCACTCAGCCGCTATAACCATCACTATGACTTACGTTGGGATACGCACACTCTCAACTGATACGCGCATCGTGTGAAGACATCTTCTCCGGCGTACGCCGGGTGTATGCTTTTGCGAAACAATTCCAAATCTAAACACACGCACCGTATATTCCGGCGTATCTTGTACAGTAAATGAGTGCGGATGTGCGCAATAGAGGGCTCGTCCTTTTTCTTTGCAGCGCACCGGCTTATTAAATCTCGAATCAGTGTTTGGTGAAAAACCCTTGGTGTGCGCGCCAAGTGCACATCGTGTTTTGTGTTCAAGCTTAAATACGCGCGTTTTCTATCTGGCAAGGTCAAAGTTTTATTTTAAGTATGCTTACACTCTGTTTCTGCTATCATCCATAATCACCTGATTAAAATTGATATTTTGAAAATTAGAGTATTGATAATTGCGGTAATTTTTTTAAAATTGGGCTCAAAGTGCTGGAAACAAACACTGCTGTAACCAAATGAATAAGTTCTGCTCTTTTGTGTTTGAAAATTTAAAATTTTGTAAATCAATCGTTATCTATGTTTGTTTTTTGAGGAAAACCAATAGAACGTGAACTATAAGCAGTTCTTTGAATAAGGGCGCGTGCCATTGACCCTATTGCAGTAAAAGAAATTGTTTCTGACTTTTCTGGAAAACTCAGAATATCGCAAAGTCAATAAAATGCGTTTTCTGAATAACTTCACATACTCGATGTACTTCTGACTCAACAGAAGGGTATCATGATAGCACAATGAATGGCCTTTTTTCTGCTCTACGGTTGAAACACTGTCCGCCATTTTCTTTTCCCGCATGATTGTGTTTCGATGACGTCACGTGCTGCCATTTTTCTGGATATTTCCAACTTTTCTGCTCCTCGGTGCAGAAAGCTTTTAAAAAGACATTCCAAACTGTTGGGAATGGGAATACCGAGTCAATGGAACGGACTTTTCAAAACTTTTCAAGAATTCGCTTTTCTTTGCAAAAGAGTCCGACGCACTCTAAAAAAACTTGGCAATTCGGTAGTAACGATCAGTTTCTGCATCCATGAACAATTATATAAAAAGCTGCACAAAATTAAGAACGATTTATTTTATTAATGGTTGCCAAATTGCATTAACTTTGAAAAATATCTCGCGAAGTGCAAAATCGTTACTTCAAATCCTTGTTTGAAACATTTCTCCAGACGCCCTTTTTAGATTTGTGACGTGCTAAAAGATTTTAACAAAATTAATCCACGCTTTTCATTGTTGTTTTTGATATTCTCTGCTATCAGTCAAATATTACGCTGCTACTTGTTTTTCCGTTTGAAGAGAAACTTCTCTCGTTTATTGGTGACGAGATCAATGGAGCATAATTTGAATAAAGGCAATATTGTATTAACCTACCAATAACACTTTCATTTGCGAAATTTAACTGATAAGTTTTGCTGGCTTGTGCTTTTAACAATGTAAAACTCGGGTTTTGATTTTGTGGCAGAGTTTGTCAGGCTTAGACCGTACCATACCACATCAATTAACATATCAAGAATAACAGTAAAAAAAACCAGAGTAAGATAATTTTTCTTAATACATATAAAAGTTCTTATCTTTACCGAAGGTTCCATGTTTTAAATAATGAATGCAAATTTCGAAACTGAAATTTAATATTAATGTTATAATTACATTTTCCGAATCAGAAAACCCAACGGGAAAACCGTTTGACTAAATGAAAGCTGTTCCTGTAAGGAGATCGATGACATCCAACTGTTTCTTAGAAGTCATTGAAATAAATATAAAGGAAACCCAATTTTTAATCATGATAATTTTTTCAATACTGACATGAATAAAAAGGTTAAAATGAACTCATATTAGAACAATTCCATGTCTGAACAAATCGGTCGCAATTAAATTAAAATGTGAAACAAATTTATTGCAGCTAATAGACCTGTGATAGATGTTTTCATACTAAGTTGGAATAATTATCACGTTTAATCACCAGAAACCACGGTGTTTGATGCACTTTATTAATAATTAGTAACTAAATTTTCGCTCATCACGAAACTAACAAACAATTCCAAAACTTTAAGGTGGTGATGTGCTCTAAAAACATAGCCGGATCGAATCTGTTCATATAGATGTTTAACGTCATGTTTGTAACTTCATAGAAGTTTTCAGAAAAAGTTTGTTGAGGCAAAACCTGAATAAACACAGAGAATAATATTCACATCATTGGACTCATAAAGAGGGAGCTTCGATTGGCAGAATTAAAGACAACATTATTACTAAAGTTTCTCATTGGAACTTAACATTAAACTATGCTATTAAGTAGGATTTCAGTACATGTTAGGAGACGTTAAGAATAATGTAGCGGCATATCAACTTAACCTTGTTAGTAAACTATTACTCTGGTGGTGCATTAAGTGTTAGCAAGACGCATCGCGATGAGCGAACCTTTTGCACTGCCCACAGCTTTGACAGAAGCTTTCCACTCCCTTAAAATTTCAGAGCAACCACAAAATTGGGAGTTTAAAAGCGCGGTCGATTCTTACACTCTAAATCTTGAGTGGCCAAAAGAAGCTGGAAAAAGTCGCCAGAAACATAGAAAAACACGCTCTCGTGCCAAACGCAAAGCAATACTGAACGAATTGCGTGAAGCAGAGCCATCTAAAGAAGAAGAAGAACAAGTCGAGGTACCTACCACACTTCCTCTTTCCCGGGATAATGATGGAGCTGCCAGGAGAGCATCTGAAGCTGAAGGATTGAGTGTCGATAAAGAAAAGCACCAGAAGTCGGAGAGTCTAAAAACAAGTGAGAGAGAATACAAAACCTACTCGGCTGAACATGTATTTGATGAGAGAAACAACGTCTCCGAGGCGTTTTCTTCAAAGAAAGAGAGTTATACAAAAATACTAGACGTCTCCAAAACCGATGAGCAAGGATACACAGTGCATTCAACTAAAAATCTTCTCGAGAATGAAAACAAAGCGCCTAGAGTTGTGGAAGACTGTTTTGCAGAACAAGAAGAAGGCGAGCGAAGTGCAGAAATTTCCAAGGCACAGGAGCAAGGTTTCAAATCTTACTTAGATAAAGAAGGGAGCGACGAGGAGAGCAACAAATCTGAGGTGAAACAAATGATCGGGCACGAAACCGACGAGGATGAAACCTTAAAATTTAAAATGAATAAATTCTTTGAAGAAGAAAACAGAGCTCTTGATCAAGGAAACAAGATGTCTGAAGTTGAAGATGATGCTTCTGCTAAACACGAGTGGGAGTCGGAAGATATCACAGTTAAATCCGTTCTTACCGAAACCAAAGAACCCGAGTACAAAGCCCACTCGCCTGAACATATCCATGGGATTGGAGACAAAACCAGTGAGATGGGAGGTGTACAAGGTGCTAAATATGAAGTGACAGAGCTCACAAAATCTGAGAAATCTGAACTTTCTAAACACAGTGGAAATGGACACAATCTTCCAAGTGGGAGCGTGACGTCCAAAGTTGAAGAGATCCTTTCTACAAAACACCAAAGAGAGAGGAGTTTTACACAAAAGTCAACCGAGCTGAAAAAATTCTATAAAGAGGAAGACAACTCCTATTCGTCTGTCGGGGGTTCCAGTGTTGGTAGAGTGAAAACGTACGAGCTTCACGATAGCAGATCGAGTGAAATAGTAACTCCCCAAAGTTTAAAGATAAGCAAACCCAGCAACGATTCGTGCCTAGGAGAGCATGGTTTAAGACCACAAGTAGAAAAAATAGTATCCCATACAAAGAAAGATCTTGAAAACATTGACATTGCCAGAGACAGAAGTCGTGGAGCGAAGGGTTCTGGTAGTGTCACCAGCTCATCAGAACTTTCAGTGTCTCTACGTCATGTTCGTTATCGGAGGACCCAATACAGCAAAACAAGACGGTCGTCCAAGCTGGGGAAAGAAATGGCCGAGTCTACAACTACAGAGAGTGACATACAAGCGAGTAATGAGGACAGTCAAAGCAGCGATCGACAGAGCAAAGTTTCAAGCCATAGTTCCAAGCGAACAGGCTCGAGCAGCGGAAGTCGCACCAGAAAACCAAGATGCTGTTGCGGCCAGAAATTCTCAAGAAAAGAAGATGCGGTCCACCACGTCCTTTTCGAGTGCACCGTCAGCGTTTGCTTTCGCGTGTACTTAGATATCAAGGTGAACCGAATGATCGATCGATGGGAAAGCGAAGCGAACAGAATTATGGGAAGGGAATGGTGGCAGATGTATAGAACAGGTTGTTTCCCGGATGTCGATAAGCGATCTCCAGTTTTGAAAGAAATACAGAATCTCGTTGGTGAGTTCATTGAAAAGGTCTCAAACGAGAAGTTTGTTGATAAGCAAGGCGGAGAATTTGTTCTTTTCGAAGGACTGGAAAGTTTGCCGTGAAAATCGTGTGAATTATGATTGGTGCGGTATTTGACCGTAATCTGATTTAGCAATAACTTGCTCTTCATCAAGTCCGTAAAGTGTTGAAAATTACTGTTTACTATTACTGCGTTAGGTTTCGCTAAATGATTCATGAAGATGAAAAAGGTTTATACAATGAACAAGTTTAAATTTCTTCTTTTTTGCATTAAAAATAGCAAAAATTTTCAAAGGTTCTTGAATTACTAATCAACTTCCAATCAAAACAAACATTGCAGAATATTTGCTCGAGAAAAAAAAATTTTCAGTATTGACAACTATTATCAATAACACAAAGAAAGTTTAAGTAAGTATAATGAACAAAGCATCGAAACCCCAAGGTTTTGACAACAAAGCTAATTCAATTCGCTATAGGTTTATTTCTGGATTGTATTATCAAGCCAATCGATCCTTTTATTGACTGGACAAACAGCGAGAAGATTAACAGAAAAAGCTGCGGCTTGCAGATGTGATGACGGTAAAATGAAATATTTAACTTTTTTTTCTGAAAGCACCTTTTAAAAGTCTGAAAAAGAAGATAGATAAGCCAATTTCTTTAAGAGAAAAACCGACAATTATTTATATTTCATTAGTATGGACGCGTACTGAAGAAAAATTTCTGTTGGATTTTGCTTGTCAAAGACAACTTTTTACATGACTAAAGACATCCAAAATGTCTGAGTTTAGTTTTCCAAGAGACATGACAGAAACTCTGAAATCCTTTAACCTGGTTGATAATCCCAGCAGCTGGAAAGTTGAGAGTTTGGAAAGCTTGTTTGTTCTTACAGTGGTATGGCACAAGACAAATCAAACCAATTTGGCTAGAGAAACTGCCATTTCATCATTCGAAGATAGTTCGACAAAGGAGAAAGAGGAAGAGACAACAATAGATGGTGTTTGTAAAACAAGAATTGGAACTGTGAATCTGAACACTTGTGGTAGAGGCATCGTTTCAGCTGAAACGAACTATCTCAAGCCAGCGGGAAAAACATCCAAAATTTTAGAAGAAAGAAACGGCAATCAAGCCATAAAAACTGCGACAAATAGCGGTGTGACAGGCAGCAATATCAATTTGTTGGTTAGAAAGCCACACAGGCATGAAAACATGGCTCGCTCATCCTGCTCCTACAGCACAAGTTCGAATAAAACAAATACCTTGGGAACTCAAAACATGGATTTTGACAACAACCCAAGACTGTTCGGTTGCTATGGCAGCAGGCCTTGCTCCAACCGAGCCAGATGTGCCTGTGGCGAAACGTTTACTGTTAAGGAGGATGCAGTACGTCATGTCCTGTTCAACTGTCCGGTCAGCCTGTGCTTTCGGATAGAGCTGGACATTAAAGTTAATCGAATGATTGATCAGTGGAAAAGTGAGGCGAATAGAATCACTGGAAGAAAATGGTGGCATCTGTATAAAACGAGCGGTTCGCCGGATGTGAGTATGTCCTTTCCAGAAAACGCTTTGGATGACATCGAGGCTCACATCAGCATGTTCATAGAGAACTCTTGTAAGAAAGAGCTCTTAGACAAAACTGGACAACGGTTTGTTTTGATAGAGGGACTAGATAATTTGCCAACTGAAGAATACTTACTTACCCAGTAAAAATGTAGATGATTCTTAGAAGGGTAAGCAAAGCAGCTGAGGAAGTTTAAAGTTTGACAACGAAAACGATGTTGATATCACAAAAGAAAACTGTAGTTTAGTGATTCGAGTAACTTCTCGCACCTTGCAAGCAATCCTATTGGCTAAAAGAAGACATAACTGGTAATTTTGAGTCTAAGTGGAGAGCAACTTAAAACTTATCTCAGACTCAGTCCGCCTTCAGTATTTTATTGTGTGTGTTAAGTATTGTCCAAAACTATCTGGTTCTCATTTAACAATTAATTATTTAATAGCAAGGTAAAAAAAGGGGGGGGGGGGTGGAGATGGTGAAATTGGATTCTGCCGGTCACTCAACCTTCGGCTGTGATACATGTTTTATGTTTGTCATACATTTCTTTAAAGTTCTGAGCTGCACACACTTTTACTTCAATTTGTTTTTTCACATCCTTTAACTGCATCCAAATTTTCCTCTTCCCTGCTATACGATATAAAATAGACAGGCAGACAGACAAACAAACAGACAGACAGATAAGACAGGCAGACAGACAGACATGACAAGTTTGCAGAAAGACAGCATACAAACAGAAAGACAGACGTGACAGA
>JAOBRG010004240.1:2917-24201 GCA_027574985.1 Umimayanthus nakama | reverse complement strand
ATCTATCTATCTATCTATCTATCTATCTATCTATCTATCTATCTATCTATCTATCTATCTATCTGTCTATCTATCTAACTATCTATCTATTTGTTTACCTAAGTTATCACACAAATCTACATCAAGTTAAAGATACGTATCGTATCAAAGACAAAAAACCGTTTCAAACTCTAAACTTCAATTTTACTACAGTTTTACTCGGTCGATTAAGCTTGTCATGGAAATCGAGCGGTTACTTAATATTAATTTGTGTTTGTGAACACCATTAGTAACTCGTATTTTGTGTGGGTGTTGGCATGTATATTTGCATGTTTGTATCGTGTCGCTCGCATCGCGCCAAAAAAGCAAAACAAACAACACCCAGCATTGACGCTATACGCGGACAGTCGTAAGACAAGAAAAAAGCTGCTTCCTACAGTTTGTATGTATCTAGGCAACTAAAGGTGTGGTTTTTATGTTCGTTATTGAACTTGTTATCGTATTTTTATTTCTTACCTTTTCATTTCCCCAATCGACCAAACACGTCGACACAGACGTCCCCTCCGTTGTCGCCCGTGTGCCAATCAAACAGATCCTCCCCGTACCAGATTTCAACCTCTTTGCCTTTTGGGAGGTTGCGTGGGACATCACCCTTCAGGCGGAACTCAAGGCTGTCGGAGTTTGAGTTGAATCCTTTTATCGTGTACCACCCACCTCGTGAAAAATCCCCAGTCATCCATTTGAAGTCACGCTGGTTTGTTTGTGGAAAAACGAATCTTTCGTCCGGTGTAGTTCTGTACCTGACGAACACGTTCAGTCCGAAAAGTGTAATGCCCTCGAATGATCCGCAACCCCAGTTGCTTAATGTGTTTGCCGTACCCACACTGCAAGTGATTTTTCCCGATCGGTGGACAAGTTTAATGCCTGATATTAAATAAGTTTGCTTGAGAAGAAAACTTCCAGGATTTCTGTTACGTGCTCCAAAACACACTTCTTGCCCATTCAGTTTCGCCCAAGTTTCTAATAAAGTAGAAAGCAAATAAGAGAAAAATGGTAGAATCGCTATTAGGGTTGTATATGGAATCAATCCTGTCCGATTATAAACGTAAACGTAGATACTTATCTATGTACAAAAGTACAGAGATCCAATATTATAACTGACTGTAAATAGCTCTATCAGGGGAGGAAGAACAAGATTAAATTCCACATACTTGATTCACTTTAAGAATATCTCAAGAAAACCCCCGAGAATGACCCTTTTCCCCTAGGATTGTCTTTACTAAAATTGTTTCCTTTCAAGAACGGTATCATTGTATCATTACTTATTCTTTACTACGTCTGAACAATCTAGTGCTTGATTGTTTGTAGTTTAGCTACTTCTGAGTTTTATCTTTTTCGCATCGGAAACTAGGTCATTTTTGTTAAAAAATACTTTCTCTCACGGACATGTCTTACATGTAAATCTAAACTCAATAATCTTTACCCGGTTTGAGAAAGTGTGCATTTCTTTAAGATCAGTTTTTCAACAAGCAGCATGAAAAATAATCTCAATAATCATTCCTAACATTAACGCTAAATGTTAAAAATAATCAAAGACTTTTTCTCCGTTTGCATACCTTTAATTGGTTGGCAATCAACAACTTCGCCTCGTCGCTGGAGAATTTGACAATACTTCGTCGTTACGAAATCTTTCACAGTACGACGCAGACTTTTTATATCCTTACGACTGATTTTTTTGCCTAAGCCCTTGAAATATTTCTTATCGAAAAGCTTGTGGATGCTTTTTATCCAGACCTTGGTCGGCAACGGATCTTCGGCAGCCTGTGAGGCCCATGTCATTTCATTTCCATCTTTTGGGATCTGGGTGCCGTAGGAATAGATGAACTTATCTTTGGATTCTTTTTCAAATTTTTCTGCATCTTTCCTGTTGGTTTCACTTGAGGCTGACACACCAGCACTGAAAAGGCCCGCGTAACTGGCAGAAACTTTAATGTTGAGTCCTTCTTCTTTCATCCGTTGGTATGAATCTTGACTGAACTGGTACTCCATGCCATATCTGGCCCCAAAGAGAGCGTCAGTGATGAAATGTGTCCCAAACCTTTCAACAAAGTTTACAAGATGGCCATCTTTAAGTTTCTTCTTTTTCAAGCGTTTTGCAAGGTTTTTAACTTGTTTAATGAAGGACGGATGCAGCTTTGGAGGGATTGATTGATCAACAGTTCCCTTGTACATGTTGCATGAGCTCTCGGTTCGTACAAAGACGCTTTTACCAGTGCGAAGTTCCTCGGTTCTTTGCTGGTAGTCGACATTTGCTTTAAATGAAAACCCTAAATACCCCCCTGAAGCTTCGACTCCAACCTTCATCGATTCGACATATGATTTCTCGGTGGACAACGACCTGGACTTAAAGCTGATGCTGCAACTCTTGGTTCTTCTAACATTTGATCCATCAGGCATCATGAACGTGCCATCGGATGAGGTCTTGTTCCGTTTGTATGTAGTTTTGAATATTTCATATCCTCTGATTCCCGGATCCAAGTTTCCCTTCTGAACGGGGTTGCCCCTTAAAATGTTGTACCCCGCAAATAGATAACCAATGTTACGGAGACGGGGTAGTTCGTCGTTCACCAGAATGTCATCGTTTTCTTCAATCTGTTGCTCTTCAATATCTTCTGTGGATGATTCTGAATCACTGAACTGACTTGTCACTTCATCCTTTTCGGAGTCAATGAATCCTGAGGAACCGAAATTCAGTTTGAGTTCATTTCCTTGATCTGCTGAATAGATATAAAACCAACGAAGTGGAATTAAAAAATCATCAAGATAGTCATGGAAATTCTTAAATTTGGAATAAAATTCGAGAGATTTGAGATATTTGAAACTGTGACTTGGCTTTATACCGAGTCTATTATAGAAACGGAAGTAGTGTCGTGTGACTTGTTATAACGGAAACTAAAAACAATTGCTTAATAGAAGTAATACGGTTTCAGATAAGGTTTGTAGAGAACTTATTGTCTTCAGCTTTTCTCTAAAAGTTGCTAACCAAAGCTAATGTAGCCAGAATAATGTTGCAAGTTGGCACTTGTTCAATCTTTTGGTTCAACATTAGTCCCAACACTTCTATTGTTCTGTAACCGACGAGGCATAGCACCACATTGTTGTGCCTCGATCAATGGGACCTCAACATTGTTGGGCCCATGAAAGCGTCTGTGTATGCCCATTGCATCCTTTTATCTAAGATTACTGTACCAGAATGCGTCGCTTCTTTCGACTATTGCCAACAATGTTGGCAGTTGCTGCTGTCGCTTGCAAGCACCACACAGTAAGTGTCAATAAGTGCCAACAAAAAACTTTGAATAACATAACAATGAAGGTTTCGCTGTCATGGTATCCAAATTTACTGGGAATAGCAAATTTATAAGCACTCTTTTTAAAAAAAAATGGATCCGTAAAACAATGCTTGGCGCTACCCTGCAGCCTAAAACTCATGAAACAAGCATTTCGGTTTCTTCATTTCTACATAGTTTGTTTTCACCGAAGCGATACAAAACTGCTGGAGTTACAAAATGCTTACCTTTCCCTTTTGAAACACTAAGAATCACTGAAACCATAACCAACGTGATAGCCCATTTACGTTTCTTAGTTGAAACTTCCATTGCCAGTCTGCTTCTTTTGAAGACAGATTTTCTAAGAAGGAAGCACGGTTTTGTTATAGTACTTGAACAAGCATTAACAGAACTTCATTTGTGAATAAATTGATCTTTTTATTATCATTATTACCAAAAATTAAAAATCACCATTGTCAACATCTTCGACAATGTCATTGGCGCCACTATCAATTCATTGAAAACTGTTCACAAAAATACTAAATTAAAGATTTAAGAAGTCCTCAAACTTTTATGTTTTGCACCAAAAATACAAAAAACTAATTAGTCTCAAATCTAAATCAAGCTACAGTGCAACTAACGTTTAAGACCCCCCTTGAAAATAACCAAGCATAAATTAACACTTACATAGACATGAACTTATCTTGTGAACAGAACCAGACTCATGTTTTTAAATATTGTTGTATTATGAGGTATTGGAGCACCAGGAGCAATTATACAAGTATTCCGTTTGTGTTCCATCAATAGTAATAAGTACCCCCGAACATTTTGAAATTTCTTAAGACTACAGGAAATTAGGTTCTTGGTTAGACAAAGCTTGGTTGTTGTACACGGATTTCTCTGAGTTGTTGTCTTCACCATTTCTACCAAGCAAGCGTTACTACTATATCACTACTTCCACCAGACAATTTATAAACGTTAAAGGACAGGGATGAGGGTGGTTTTAAAGTACTGACAGGAAGGGCAATACGAGAAACATTTTAAACAAAAAGGCGAACCCGTTTTAACAATCTTCAAAAAATACAAAAGAAAAACCTGTCTTAACGACACATAGCAGGCATTACTATAAAGGTACTGACAAGAAAAATTGAGGCTTGTCATCGTGTTGACAGTGAAGCCAAATGAATCTTTTTATCTGGAAATACCAACATATAAAAATAAATGTACTTAGCTGGTACTTTAATATTTAGTTAATCTAGATACTTAGAAGATAATTTGAGGTGAGAGTTTCAACAGGTATTTAACATAAAAGATCCAAATTAAATGACCGGTAAGATGGTTTAGTGTTCTTCAGTTCGGATGGATGTTACTTGAAGGAAATTTGTTAAAAACTAAGACGATCATTTGTGAAACGAAAACATGCAACTTATGTTTCTTATTCTTCAATTTGACTTAAAGTGAATGAACTAATAGTCGTTTGCAAAGCGTCAAAAAAGCGTTTCTTAAGGTGAGTTGCTTAGTTTTATAAAAACAATTTTTTTTGTGATAAACAAGCAAACGTCTTGCTTTCTTAACCTTTAGTTTTTGGTTCAAAACTACAAATGTCCACGCAATCTTTTCAAAACTAAAACGCAATGGTAACGATTAACAAGAAAGAAAAAATACCTTCAAGTGTTAAAGAGGCCAAAAAGTTTTTCATAAACTAAGAGTATTTTTAAATGTTTCCCGTGAGTTTAGCTTAGGTAGTTAAAACGCTTTTGGTTTACGTTTCATTTAACATTTTCAACAATAAAGGTTACGGTTACTGCTATCAATCTCTATGGTACATTTTTAAACCAAAAATTAGTTAAGAAACTAAATTAAGATCTTTTAGTCACTAAGAGTACTCTTAAAAAACACAATTGAACTTGATTTGCCATACAAACGGAACGAGATGTCTAAACGAAAGAGATTGTTTTAGACTCCAACTGATAGTAACGAGACATAAGGTATGTTGGTAAATTGTAAACTTTCTTGACTAGCAATCAGACCTCAAGAGAATCTAAGCTATTATAGACACTCGTTCATCGTACCTTTTAAGAGTGCAAACCAATCTCTCTCTTCTTCGTAGCCAAGGCTGAAATGAAGGCTAACACACTAAGGTGATCGCTTTAAATGCCATGCCTGTAACGCTTAAACATTTGATACTTTCTTGTTGAAAACAAAGGAAATTGACCAGGCGTTACGCTACTTCGCTCCTGGTGTCGTTCAATAGAACACCTTTTGCTTAACAGTTGAGAGAAGAAATTTTTATCACCTGAAATAAGAGTGTGGTTATCGCTTGAATTGATCTGTTGCGCCACGTTCTCTGTTTTTGTTTGCAACATCGTTAGTGAACTGAGCGCAAGCTTCCTTTCCAGTTAACAAAGAATTCCAAACCTCTTTTAGCAGAATGTTCCTGAAGTATTTGAAATAAATTGAAAAAGAAACAACAAGATATCCACGTCCTTATTACTTTGGCCAATGGTTCTCAATATCGATCTCTTTATCCTAGTAGTCATTAACAATGGCATTTTATTCACTAGATTCGGCAACTTCGTTGTGAGGGTGTTTACTTTATTGTAAACAGAAATCATAGGAAAGAACACGATTTCAACTGAAAATGTTAAGAAAGTGAAATATGTCCAAAAAAATTTAGAAATTTTTATAAAAAGTTTTAGCGTTTACTTCTTCTGAGACTTGTAAGGCGCAATGTGAAAAGTTCGGAAATCTCCGCTGGAGAGACACCAATATACTAGAAAGAATCAGCACTTACAGATGTTCCATTTGTCCGAAAGTGGTAGGATTAAAAATGATGGTAAGCTATCATTAAAAACACATAATTAATATTCAAATGCGTTGATTCCTTAGCTAAATCTAAATTAGAGTTTAAACTATATGAAGGGAGATTTTGTACTATAGCTTGCCTTGCAACATGTATAAATTCTGGAAATGGTCTTAGAACAAAAAACATCTGAAGTCGTAAGAAACTACTACTTGTTTGTAAAATGAGTATTTGTTGCCAAACTAAAAAAGTTGTGGCCTAATGTTTGTTATAGAAACAGAAAGGATTGACTGATTTATTTTAATATTTCATAAGAAGTTGAACACGGTAAATTTGTAGCATGAGCTCAAGAAACAGGGCTAAAATTCTTCCAAACGAATTAGCTATCAGAATTTCTTGCTGTTTCATTATCTGAAACAGTAGTTTAAAGGTAATGAATCTTTTTAGGCAAGGGGACTAGAATGAAATAAGCTGTTATAATTTAATATTCTTCTGTTCTGTTGCCTGTTACTTGAACGAAGGTTAATAAAAAAACGTATCAAGCAAAAAATTACGCCAGTAATGTTTAGCAAAGTAGTTTTATATTGCTCAATCTGATCAGATAAAAATTAATAACAAAAATAGTTTTATTTTGCGAGACTTTACAAAAACGTTTTTTACGGTTGGTTGTTCAGTTTTTAAAAATATTGCTCTAATGACAAAACCTTATTTCAAGTGCGAGTAAAAGAATTGTTTACCTATTGAATCTTTTGTTTTTGGCTCAAAAGTTCAAGCAGCAACGCCCTTTTCCACAGCAAAAACTCAATGAGAAATGAAAAACAGACACAATGTTTATAAAAGAAGCCCAAATCGATTCAAAGTTGATAGTAACTAAGTACAGTTCGAGTAAGTTTGGCATAAATAGTTAATGCATTTCTGTTTAATGCTTTTTTTTAATTCTAAACAGGAAGGGTTAATCCGCCAGTATTGACAACTTCTTAACCTAAATCAAATAAGCAACTGAATTTAGGTCTAGCAGTTACTTCACATAAAGCTTTTTTAACAATTGATCTGACAATTTTTGGCAATCTTGAATAAGGCTTTTGCAATGAAAAAATTTCAATATTAAAGTGTTTTTCAGTACCGTGCTTTTGATGTGGTGCTCTACAATTAAGGTTAAATACAGCCCCAGCCAGTTGTCCTAGATGACAAAGTGGTGATTGGGGTAAATTTGGGGTACGGGATTAATCTTGGGGATTGGGGTAGTTTGGGCTTGGAGTTAGTTTGAAGGATGGTGTTAGTTTGGGGGTTGTAGTTAGTTTGGGAGATGGAGTAAGTTTGGGGGATGGGGTTAGCTTTTTCTGGTTGGGTTAGTTTTGAGGGTGGTGTTAGTTCGGGGGTACGTTAGCTTGGAGGATGGTGTTAACTTGGATGTTGGGGTTTGTTTAAGAACTGAGATTAGTTTTGGGGTTGGGGTTAAATTTGCGGTTGGGGTTAGTGTTGATGTTGGGATGAGTTTGCGATTTGGGGTTTGTTTTGGGGTGGGGCTAGCTTGAGGTTTGGGTTAGTTTGGGGGTTTGGTTAGCCTTGGGTTTAGTATTTTTGAGGATGGTATTAGCTTGGGGTTGGGGTTAGTCAAGGGGATAGGATCAGCTTTTGGGCCCTTTGGCGTTGGGTTTGGAATCGAAAACAGAGTTTGCGCATTGGTTGGGATTGCATCACAGGGTGGATAGACCTGCGTTTTCTTTTCAGTTCGTAATTTAATCTAACGAGGATGTAGAGATACTGATAAATTTCGTAAGTTTATTCCTTTAAGATTTTAACATTCGTAACTTAAACTGAACTTCCTTAAGTAAACACACTGACAGGACACTTTTAAAGTTGTTGGTCCTACTCAAAAAACAAGTCTTAAACTTCTAAACACTTGCAAACATGCCTAGCTCTTGTTTTTTATGGTTTGGAATCGGTATTACACACAGGAAGTCACGTCCAATTAGCGATGTTCTAAGGTCGCAGATGAATCTTGCATGAGACGAAACTCATAAAGATATAACTGAACATCAAGGGGTAAAAGAAATAGTTTTTAGCGTAAGGAGCCAAAAGGAATGTAACCAAAGAAAACCTAGTTGTAATGGTACTTTGCCCATTTTCCGTCCAAGAGTCCCACAATATAACATAATAGTCTCAGTGACAGTAAAAAGTGAAATTTATTGAATTCAATTCTTACATATGTGTTAGTTAAAAGTAAAAAAAGAAAGAAACACTTTTCTTTAGTCATTGAAAATTTTGCCACTTAGTTTTCACAAACTCTTAAGTTTCCTGTCAGGGTTAAGAATCTGCGTGTTCACAAAATTCTGCCTGTATTATTGTCCATTTGGCGGTATTTGGCATCTGGATTCACTGAAAGAGAACAAGAGAACGAATTAATTTAGCTTCCACTGGATATTAAAGCAGTGCCAAAAAAGACTTATACAGTGAAGCCAGACTACAACAGGCCTAGGGACTTTCAAGGTAGAATGCCTGACAATATGTTTATTGATAAAATGGAAAACTTAAAGGTTAAAAAAAGTTGTCACTTAATTAAATCATCACAGTTGTACAGCTTAGAACAACAACAGACAGACGATTTCCGTGGCAGCAATATATGGTTGTGGCATCGACTACAAGTACAGGTACTACGCCAGGTATAAAGATGGTAATCGGAAAAGTGTGATCTCACAGCGCTCGTCAAACATTAAAATCCTTAAAGTGTCCAACGATCCCGATTTAGGTGCGATTATTTCCAGTTTACTTGAGAATCTTGCATCTCGACTCAACTTTAGTAATACGATATTAAAGATCAACTCTCACAAATATGTCTTGTAAAACTTTTATTTTTGTCATAAGATGAACAAATCGCTAAACTTGGATAATTCCGGGTTGCAGTCATGATATTGATGAGTGACGCAAGAACTAACAAATAAAATCACAAAACAAGGCTGGCCTGTTCGTTTGGAGAGCGTTCTAGCTTTCCAGCATTTCCAAATCAAACGTTTTGCTGCAAATTTGCCGATCAATTTACACTTTGACGCTGTGAGACACTAAAAGCCAATCCTTTTCCCAGCGAGCTGACTGTAAACTCAAAGGGCGTTACTGAACAGAAGATAAAACCACACTGTGCACTTTTTGGTCCTTCGTAAGAACTGGCTATCGTGTTTTACGAGTATCAAAAAAGGTGTGACAACATTTCTTAATTTTGAAAATATAATACAGCTGATGACAACGTTCTTTTGTCAAAATTAAGAAGAAAATAACGTGCAATTTTTGGACCCTTTTTGACATACTAGCTATCGGCAAGAGTGGTGAAAATCAACGTTTTAAGGCTTTCAGATTTGGAAATTTTCTGGAGGAGCTTACCCCCTGACCCCCCTAGAGGCTTGCGCCTTCGCCGCTTGCAAACGTTTTGCCCTACCATTAAAAGTCGTCCCATCTTCAGTTAGTCGGTAGGTTTTACACCCTGTCCTTTGTAACTTCGCAACTTACACGGCGTATCATTACAACGTTTTAAAATTTTTGGGTCTCTGTATTTTGAGATACACACTCCCCCCCCCCCCCCCCAACACACACACAATTTCCCGGCTACGGACCTGGTGACTTTTTGTAGCTTAACGTTTTTAAGAAGTGGGGTTGCATTATTAGGCCTGATGAGGTGCAACTCTGAACTTGGGAGAGACGTTAAGTGGAAGTTTTGATGTCGTTGTCATTATTGAGTAGTTTATGTAGAGTACAAAGATCTTTTTGTTAAAGCCAGTATGAGGCTAAGTTTCATAAGTTGGCAGAAAAACATAAGTTATAGTCATTTAATATGAACTATGGCTCTCTTTTGTACTCTAAGGAAACCTAGCGATACATGTAGTATCGATGTAGTACCCATACCAATCTGCAATGTACAAAGAAGCTCAATGACTTTAATCAAGTTATTGCAGCTGGATACAGAGATATTTTTCTTTATAAAATACAGTCCAATGGTTTTTCGATTTCAAGCAGATTGATTGGTTCGGGGGTCACCAGTTATCAGCTCATATTCTATTAAATGACTATATATGGAAAACGCATGGTTGTGAGGCTGTCATTTGTGACATTTGGTCCAACGGAAACGGAAGTCATTTTAAGTCGGCGGCTTCTTTAGACACAATTTATTTTCAAATAGATATTTGCCAGCGAAAAATTATTTGTTGTTTTATATGATAAAACTGTAATTAATAAAACAATTATTCTATTCGACCTTCTGAACATTAGCTGATTATAACAGATTTGCGCTCCGCGCTCATCTGTTATTAATCAGCTATTGTTCAGTGCGGTCTCGTAGAATAATTGTTAACTGGTTGTTGTTGGGGTTGATGTAGAATTGAAGAAAGGGCGAGGATTAAAGTGCGTAGCAACCCAGCAATGAATATCATAAAGTGACCTTTGCTATAGGAGCGTATTCAGAAAACTATTTTTTTAAAACTGGCAAAGAAATGCTTTCAAGGCCGCTGTCCTTTACATTTTTAAAGTATTTTAAACATATGAGTGTTTGTCCAGCATATAAGACACTCAGAGAACAACTCTTTCAAACAATCAACAAAAATACTACAATTTTATCTTTGTCATCACACGACAAAATATTCAAAATTCTGGATACTGATTTATCGAACTGCACCAAGACATTGCTTTGTTTGTTTATACGTGTTTAAATTCGAGGCCAGCTCATGTAAGGTGTGTAGGCTCATGATTATCTTAAATAGTTAAAATTTGATTGTGTATATTTGTATAAATGGTAAATTTAGAAATTTGTATGAATGTTATATATAATTGTATTTCAAAGACTTTTGCTTTGATAATACTAAACGGTCATGTCAATATAGCATATTATAATTGAATTGAAGTTGACACTGCGAGAGACTAATGACCAATCTTTTTCCCAGCGAGCTGACCGTAAACTCGCGGAGCGTTAAACGCTCAGAAGATAAAACTACACTGTATACTTTTTGGTCCTTCGTAAGAAACTAGTATCATACTTTACGTGCATTAAAAGAAGCATGACAATAATTATCAATTATGAAAATATATATCAGCTGATGACAACGCTCTTTTTATCAAAGTTAAAAAGAGAATGACCAATTTTAGGAATCTTTTTGACACAGCTATAGGCCTATGCTGAGAGTTTGGAAATGGTGTTTCCAGGCTTTCACAATCAAAAATGTTTTGGGGGGCATGCCCCAAACGCCTCATAGCGTGTCGTACCTTCGGCGCTCGCTAAAGTTTCCCAGACCATTTAAAGGTTTTTCCGAATAGTTTAGTTTAATAGTCAGTAGGTTGGACACCCCACGATATGTGTCTTCCATAGCGTATCATTCTTATTTGGTCCTGGTTTTTGAGGCACGCACCCCCCCATCACTAAAAGTCTTGGCTACGGGCCTGATTATTGCAATATTTTTCAGAGTATATAACTTTTTATGTTTTCATAGTAACCGTTTTTATATTTGCATACTGCATAAAGTAATACATACCTCTTGTTAGCCGAGTGCGAGGTCCTTACGGCAAGTTATGGACCGAGTTTTTTTCTTCTTTTATTGCCCAAGCGCGAAGCGCAAAGGGCCATGAAAACAAGGAAGGAAAAACGAGGTTCCATAACTTGCCGTACGGACCGAGAAAACGAGGCTAATAAGATGTTTATTAGATAGCTTTGTCGATTATTCTGGTTTTGAAAAGGTGATCGAGAGCTAGCGGTCCATAAGGCAACTTACGGACCTGGAATTGACCAATCACAGCACACGAAAACAGTCAGCCATATAATAATGATGCATATTGCAATGGCTCTCGTTGTTAGCAGATTGCTTTTACACCTGAACCGTAATATTGAATAAAGGAATTTATTTGTATCTATCTATCTAAGTTATTACACAAATCTATATCAAATAAAAGGTATGATGGCACCAAAGATCCCCGAATCTTCTACATATGATTGTTTCAAATTCTAACTTCTTAGGGGCGAACCATTTGTTCTTTGAAGGGGGGGGGTGCTCTTTTTTGAGAAAAAAATTCCTGCAAGCCAAGTTCTCGTAAAATATAGATCCTGCAGCAACTGATGAACGCAAAAAATTATCCTGTATCACATTCCCAAGGGAAAAAAATGTTGCAGTTCAAAAAACAAAAGTCCCTGCTAGTGTTTTGTATCAAAACAAATTTCTTGCACACTTTGGGACACAAAAAAAAAATTCCTGCTCGACAAAAAAAGCCCACCCCCCCTCAAAGATCAAATGGTTCACCCCGTACTACTTCTAAATTCTTACTACAGTAAGATGAAAACTCAAAACAACAAAATATGGTTAACTTGTCATCGAAATCGAATGTTACTTACTGAAGAAGTAATTTTTAATTTTGAAAAACGTAGTAACCAGTGCGAGGGGGTAGGGGTAATGTTCAGTAGTGGGAACGGAAGCAGTTGCCCGCTACAGTATGTATGTATTTATGATTGTATCTATGTATGTATGTATGTTTGTAAGTATGTATGTATGTATGATTGTATGTATGTATGTATGTATGATTGTATGTATGTATGTATGTTTGTACGAATGTACGTATGTATGTATGTATGATTGTATGTATGTATGTATGATTGTATGTATGTATGTATGTACACCTGCATGTGTGTATGTATGTATGTATTCATTCATAAATTTGCAAGTGTGGTTTTCATGATCGTTATCGAACTTGTTATCGTGTTTTCTTTTCTTACCTGTTCATTACCCCAACCGAGCAAATACGTCAACACAGACGTCCCCTCTGTTGTCATCTTGGTACCATTTAAACAAGTCCTCCCCGTACCAGATTTCAACCTCTTTGCCTCCTGGGAGGTTGCGCGGGACATCACCCTTCAGGCGGAACTCAAGGCTGTCGGAGTTTGAATTGAATCCTTTTATCGTGTACCACCTACCATCTCGAGCATCCCCACTCATCCATTTGAAGTCACGCTGGTTTGTTTGTGGAAAAATGAAACTTGTGTCCGATGAGCCTCTGTACTTGACGAAAACATTCAGTCCAAAGACTGTAATACCCTCAAATCTTCCGCAACCCCAGTTGCTTAATGTGTTTGCCGTACCCACACTGCAAGTGACTTTTCCCGATCGATGGACAAGTTTAATACCTGATACTAAATAAGTTTGTTTGACAAGAAAACTTCCAGGATTTCTGTTACGTGCTCCAAAGCAAACTTCTTGCCCATTCAGTTTCGCCCAAGTTTCTAATAAAGCAGAAAGCAAGAAAAATAAATGTTAGAATTGCAATTAAATTTGTTTATAGAATGGTTTTCGTCCGATCATGAACGTAGACAATTATCTGTATACAAAAGTGCAGACAACGAATGTTATCAACGACTGTAAATAACTTAACCAGTCAAGTGTTGTAGAACAAGATTCAAATTTAACTATTGGAATCAAATTAAGTATATCTCAAGAATTACCCGAAAGAAAGTTAGTTATCCTTTAGCTCAAGTTGTCTTTTACAAACGCTTTCCTCTCATTTTGGGTTGTATCATTCCTTATTCTTTACAAAATTTTACATTATAATGAACAATAATTTGTAGTTTAACTACTTTTAAGTGTTATCCTAACTTCTGCAATGATATTTTGTCAAAACCTGCTCTCACGGACATACCTCAACTCTAAACCTAATAAGCTTTATCCGGTTTTACAATTTGTGCATTTCTTTAATTTCAGCTTCAACAAGAAAAGATTTTAAAGAGATTTAGCGTAAAAAATAAACTTATTGATCATTAACGCTAAATGTTATGAATGATCGAATACATTTACTCCGGTTGCATACCTTTAACTGGTTGACAATCAACAACTTCGCCTCGTCGCTGGAGAATTTGACAATATTTCGTCTTTACGAAATTTTTCACAGTACGCCGCAGACTTTTTATGTCCTTGCGACTGAGTTTTTTACCCAACCCTTTTAAATATTTCTTGTTGAATAGTTTGTGGATGCCTTTTATCCAGACCTTGATTGGCAACGGATCTTCTGCCGCCTGTGAAGCCCATGTCATCTCATTTCCATCTTTTGGGATCTGGGTACCGTAGGAATAGATGAACTTATCTTTGGATTCTTTTTCAAACTTTTCTGCATCTTTCCTGTTGGTTTCACTTGAGGCTGACACACCAGCACTGAAAAGGCCGGCGTATTCAGCAGAAACTTTAATGTTGAGTCCTTCTTCTTTCATCTGTTGGTATGACTCTTGGCTGAACTGGTACTCCATGCCATATCTGGCCCCAAAGAGAGCGTCAGTGATAAAATGTGTCCCGAATCTTTCAACGAAGTTTACAAGATGGCCATCTTTAAGTGTGTTCTTCTTCATGCGTTTTGCAAGTTCTTTAATTTGTGAAACGAAGGACGGATGTAGCCTGGGAGGGATTGATTGATCAACAGTTCCCTTATACATGTTGCATGAGCTCTCGGTTCGTACAAAGACGCTTTTACCAGTGCGAAGTTCCTCGGTTCTCTGCTGGTAGTCCACATTTGCTTTAAATGAAAACCCTCCATACCCCCCTGAAGCTTCTACTCCGACCTTCATAGATTCGACATATGATTTCTCGGTCGACAACGACTGTGATTTAAAACTGATGCTGCAACTCTTGGTTCTTCTAACATTTGATCCATCAGGCATCATGAACGTGCCATCGGACGAGGTCTTGTTCCGTTTGTATGTAGTTTTGAATATTTCATATCCTCTGATTCCCGGATCCAAGTTTCCCTTCTGAACGGGGTTGCCCCTTAAAATGTTGTACCCCGCAAATAGATAACCAATGTTACGGAGACGGGGTAGTTCGTCGTTCACCAGAATGTCATCGTTTTCTTCAATCTGTTGCTCTTCAATATCTTCTGTGGATGATTCTGAATCACTGAACTGACTTGTCACTTCATCATTTTCTGAGTCATTGAATCCGGAGGAGCCAATATTCTGATTGTGCTCGTTTTCTTGACCTGTTGAATAAATATAAGACCAACGAAGTAGGTTTAAACCATCTTTTAGACAGCCATGGAAAACAAGTTAAAAATAGTTAATAATTTTGCATAAAATTTCTTACAAGTGTCATGTCTAGTGACTTGTTATAATGCAAAATAAAAACAATTTTTTAATAACAGTAAGATCATTTTGGATAAAGTTTATAGAAAATTTGTTGGCTTCAGCGATTCTCTTAAACGTTTTAACAAAAGTTGTTGTTTTAAGGCCCATGCAAACGGCGACATTGTTGGCCAAGAACACGCAGTATTGTTTTGCCTAACATTTGCGTCCGCTTGCATGGAGACAATAATATTGGCAGTTGTTGCGTATAGTTTGAGACCAGTCAAATATTTGATGCAACAAGTCTCGACAATTCTATTTTTCTGTAACCGGTAAAGCATAACGCAACAATGCCGCGCCCGTTTCAATGGAACCACAACAATGTTGGCCCCATGAATACGTCTGTGCATACACATTGCAATCTTATGTTTAAGGTTACCGTACCAGAATGCGTCGCTTCTCTAGACCATCGTCAACAAAGTTGGCAGTTGTGCAGTCATTGCAAGCACCACACAACAAGTGCCAGTAAGTGCCAACAGCTGCTAACGTTGTTGGCATTTACTGGCACTACTGACTTGTTGCGTCCGTTCCATGGGCTTTTGTACACTCAAAATTACATTATCCAAATCAACTGGAAATAGCAACTTTAAAAGCATTCTCTTTGAAAAAGGGATCCGTAAAACAAAGTTTAGCGCTGCCCTCCCGCCTAAAAACCATGCAACAAGCATTTTGGTTTCTTAGTTTCCAGAAAGTTGGTTTTCACCGAAGTGATATTAATTCCTTTCTAATCACTTCGTTTGCTTGCCAACAGGCCTAAATCTTTCTGCATTTGCTAAAATGTTTGTTCTTGGAAAATGTCTCACAAGGTATCATTAGGAAAAAGAATATAACAATAAGGTGAATTGTAAAACAACCTTTCTCAAAAACAACATTGCATGTAGCTAATCATAATTTTGGTATAAATGAAAACCGAACAAACTTAACGTTAATGAGACTGTACCCAATTTGGGGAGCTGTGCAACGCTTTAAAACTGTTAGAGTTACAAATTGTTTACCTTTCGCTTTTGAAACACAAAGAAGCACTAGCACCATAATCAACGTGGTAACCCATTTACGTTTCTTAGTTGAAACTTCCATTGCCGGTCTTCTTCTCATGAAGAAAAATTTCCTAAGGAGGAAGCACAGTCTTGTTATAGTACTTGAACAAGCATTAAAAGAACTTTATTTGTGAATAAATTGTTGTTTTCATTACTATTATAACCACCGTAACCACCATTGCCACCATCTTTGACAGCGTCATTGGCAATCATCAATGCATTGAAAACTGCGTACAAAAATACTAAATTAAAGAATTTAATCCTCAAACTTTTATCTTTTGCACCAAAAACAAAAAAAAAACGTTTAAGGACAGAACTGAGGGTCTTTCTTTAAACAAACACAAAGGTGAATCCGTCTTAACCATCTTCAAACAAATACAAAGGAAAAACCCGTCTTAACAACACATAGTCATTTGTACGAGGTACTGACATTTGAGGCTTGTCAACGTGTTGACAGTGAAGCCAAAACAGTTTTTCATCTGCAAATACCACCAAAAGTAAATCTGTTTTAAGGTAAGAACATATATGCTTAGCTGATTCTTTAATTGGAAGATAATTTGAGGTGAGAGTTTCAACAGGTTTCTAGCAAGTAGATCCAAATGGAATGACCAGTTAGTGTTAGGGTTAGTGTTCTTCAATTCTGACGGATGTTACTTAAATGAAATTTAACAACAAACCCAAAAGTCACTTAACGAAAGCGCACCATTGACGATAAGCATTTTAGTTTCATATTCCTCAATTAATGAAAAGGAACAAATTAATGGTCGTTTTCAAAACGTCACAAGAATGTTTCCTACTGTTAGTTGATCAGTCTATTAAAAAGCTATTTTTTCTAATAGAAACGCAGCGTGTCTTGCTTTCTAAACCTGTAGTTTTTGGTTCAAAACCACAAGTGGCAACACTTTTTGTTCAATGCTAAACTCGATTGCCACGACCTAACAAGAAAAACCCCCTAAAAGTCTAAAAAAGGCCAATAATTGGTTCAAAAACTATAACAGTTATTTTGAATGTTTCCAGTGAGTTTAGTTTCGGAAGTTAAAACGTCTTTGTTTTACGTTTTTTAAGGTTGTGGTTGCTGCTACCTTTCTCCAAGGTGTTTCTTTTACCGTGAATCAGTTAGGAAACTAAATTGAGATCTTTTAGTCACTAAGAGTACTCTTAAGTAACACAAACTTGATTTGCCAAACAAACGAAACTAGATAACTAAACGAAAGAGAGTGTTTTAGACCCCTAACTGATAGTTACGAGACATAAGATATGCTTGTAAACTGTAAACTTTTTCCACTATCAATCAGACTTTAAAAGAATCAAAGCTATTATAGACACTCGTTCATCGTACCTTTTAAGAGTGCAAACCGATCTCTCTCTTCTTCGCAGCCAAGACTGAAATGAAGGCTAACACACTAAGGTGATAGCTTTAAATGCCACTCCTGTAACGCTTAAATATTTGATACTTTCTGATTGGTAACAAAGGAAATTGACCAGGCGTTACGCACCTTCGCTCCTGGTGTCGTTCAATAGAACACCTTTTGCTTGACAGTTGAGAGAAGAAATTCTTATCACCTGAAATAAGAATGTGGTTATCGCTTGATTTGATCTGTTGCGCCACGGTCTCTGTTTTTGTTTGTAAACTTCGTTAGTGAACTGAGCGCAAGTTTCCTTACTAGTTAACAAAAGACTCGTAACCTCTTTTAGCAGAATGCTCTTGAGGTATTGGAATTAAACTGAAAAGAAACAACAAGATTTCCACGACCTCATTATTTTGGCCAATGGTCTTCAAAATCGAAATTTAAACAACTTCGATGTGAGGATTATCTACTGTATTGTAAACAGGAATCATAGTAAAACAACACGATTTCATCTGAAAACGTTAAGAAAGGAAAACAAGTAAAAAAAAATAGAAACTTTTACCAACAGTTTTGGCGGGTATCTCTTGTGAGACTTGCAAGACACAGAGTGAAAGAAATCTCCTCTGGACAGACGCCAATCTACTAAAAGGAATTAGCATTTGAAGACGGTTCCAGTTGTCCGAAAGTGGTAGGATGAAAAAATGGACAGCATTAATATTCAGCTGGGTAGCTTCCTTTGCTAAACCTGAACAAAAGTTTAAACATTGAAAGGGAGATTTTGTGCTATCGCTTTTCTTGTAATATGTATTAGTTCTGGAAATGGGCTGCGAACAAAAACCCTAAACACTTGCAAGTACTGAGAAACTACTGCGTGTTTGTGAAATGAGTGCTTGTTGCCAGGCTTAAAAAGTGTTGCCTAAAGTTTGTTAGTAAAGAAAAGGTTAACTGGTTTCTGTTAACATATGATGAGAAGCTGAACAGGGTAAATTTGTAGTATGAGCTCAAGAAACAGGGCTAAAAATCCTTCAAACGAATTACCAAGTAGTTTCATATTGCCCAATCTGATCAGTTAAAAGAATATTAGAAGAATTTTAATTAGCGAAATTTTACAAAAACATTTTTTACGGTTGGTTGTTCAGTTTTGTAAAACACTGTTTTGATGATAAAAAACACATAATAAGTGTGAGTAAAAAGAAGTATTTTCTTATTGAATATTTAGTTTTTGGTCCAAAAGTTCAAGCGGGAACGCCATTTTTCTTTAGCAAAAACTCTACAACTAAAACTTAACGAGAAATGAAAAACAAGCGCAATATGTATAAAAGAAGCCCAAATCGATTCAGAAACTGTTAGTGACTAAAAACAACTCGTGTAAAATTAGCATAAATAGTTAATGCATTTCTGTTTAATACTTTCTTTAACCTAAACAAGAAGGTTTAATTCGTCAGTATTGACAATTTCTAAACCTAATTCAAGTAAGTAACTGCGTTTACGTCTAGAATCACTTCATGCTATTTTAACAATTTATCAGATTATTTTTTGAATTTTAAAGCGTTTTTTTAGTACTGTAGTTTTGATCGAAGTACTGTACTGTTTTAGTTAATCAAAATCCCAGCCGTTCGCACTAGCTGACGAAGTTTCTATTATTAACAAAACTCTCGAAATCTTATCTTCTCTGCCCTAAACTAGTGCAACAAACTGTTTTCAGTTGTTTCACTTTTTGAGAGCACAGTTGTCCTGCCGTGAAAAAAGACAAATCTGGGATGAACGAGGCCAAAACGATAAATTTGTTTATATTTCTCATTCTTCTGTCGTCAGTAATCGCTATACATACAAAAAACATTCCTAAATTCCCTTGAACCTATATGTAATTGAACATTTTCCCCCAAACAGCAAGACATAAAGGACAGACACAGGAAATGGCTTTGTTTACTTTGCAGGCACAGGAAACGGCTTTGCTTACTTTGCAGTTCTTCCACTGCGTATTTGTCTTCGTTCAGTCTTGTCAAAATACACCCGGGCAAAGAGGTTTCTTCCACTAGCGCGACCGGGGCCTTATAACTAAACGGATTTTTAGTTGTTCTGTCAACTAATGACAATAGACATAACTCAAGACCGTTTGTAAATACAAGTAAATTTCCATCTTTCCCAATAACCAAGTGGAGGTATAAAAGTGTTCTGTTTAAGTATCCCCGCACGATAGAGCAACATCCAGTTTTCAAGACAACAAGGTTGAATGATCTCTTTACACAACAATACCCCTTAGTAAGCAGCTACTACATAAAAAACCAAAACAAAATGTTGCTAATTGCCAAAAAAATATATAGAAAACATTGAACGACTCAAACACCCGGATTTTTAACGACCCAACTCCTTTTAAGACTACTTAATTAGCATCTTATAAAACAAACAAAACAGAGTTAGTTTCCGTTTATTATATCAAACTGACATAAAACATGTTTAATATCTTGTCAATTACATCTGAATTCCAATTTTTGGCTGCTATTACTATGATTTCTAATCTCCACAAAAGGTTGTTATATTTAGCAGGTAGGAATTACAAATATAGAGGGGCCACCATACATAATACTGACCTCAAGCAGGTGGTACTGAAGAAAAGTATATGGTACTTGAAGATGAGAGTAAATTGTCAAAAGACCCTGTTGGTATAAACACAGCCATTATTCTGTAGTTATTTGTGTTTTGAACAGTATTAAATAAATTTTTTACCAAAGTTTAGTATGATCAAGAGGATTTAAAAAAATTAAGTCCATTACAAGCCTGAGCTAGAACTGATTGAAGCTTTTCTCACATCACCAAAACCTGATAAACAAATACGAAAAAGTTAGCAAAAAAGGCAAACGAGGGTCAATTCTTCAAAAGGCACCCTCCACTTCAGATAGCACCCCTGCAGCTGAATTAACCTTCGACGTCTTTTTAGGTATTTTTGATTCCAACCTTTTTATCGCTGTCTAGACTTGGTATCGATATCTAATGATTTAATTAAATTACTAAAAATGGACGAAGTAGCAATTTCCTTGACAAACCGTTGAAAATGGTGTTGGGAAACAAAGACTCTTCACCAATAGGTTTGGTTTCAAAGCGTTGTTCGGGCAAAACCCGACGTGTTTTGGTTATAGCGCCGACTCATCCTGAACAGCGGCTGAAGACCAGAAGCTACTGTTTCTAGTTTCGAACCACCAAAGTAATCCTATTCTTTTCCCCCTATATATCCGCTCACCTTTAAATTTTAGCTTTTGTTATACTTAGAAATTTGCTTGTTGCAAAATATTAAAATAATTTCATTAGCTATAATTTTCACCCATATGACTTTGTCGTAAACCCTTATAAAGTTACTGTTCACGTTGGAACGGAACAAAACTTCGAAATTGAGATTTTCTCAGAATATAAATTATTAATAAAGACAATAAAGGAAAAACTCCCTCTGTCTCTTTATATCATCTCAGTTTGTATTGGTGATATTACGTACACCTCAAAGTGGCCTTGGCTGTGCTACTGGCATGTACTTAACTTTAATTGTGATAAGTTAAAGTTCTCTGATAGTTATTCAACCTAAGGAGCGTTAGCCCTAGGAGAAGAAGAAAAAATTTCTGATCTCGGGTAGGTTCGAAACAACGGCGTCAGGAGAAGATCACCGTTGCTCTACCA
>JAOBRG010004129.1:0-24203 GCA_027574985.1 Umimayanthus nakama | reverse complement strand
TTAAAACTCTCTTTCATTCGCACGGGATTCTTCAAGGGACTGCGGGTCAACACCTACTAATTGAAGTTATCCCGTTGTGTCCCGTTGGATCCCGTACAGGACAGTACGGGACAATTTTTTTTCGTAATCAACTGGATACGGGACTACGGGACGACAGGACCTTATCCGTGGGATTGACCCGCGGGCGGGTAAGGTTACATCTGGTCGTTACTGTAGTCAGTCTGCGTATTAGTGCACAAAAGCCTGTCCATTTCCAACTGAGTCGCATTGATTTCTATAGAACTTCATGATTGTTTAGTTTTTTATGCTAGTTTAGAACCAAAAAAATCATGAAGCTCTATAAAAATAAATGCAACCCATCGAGAAATACGCAGACTGCTTATACCGACGTTTCATGACAGCTCTTGGTAGTCTGCACGCAGGCTAGCCTATCGCTGCTGATGTGAACAGTCTCACTTATTATCAATGATTATCAAGTTGATTCTGATTGCTATGCCATTGCAAAGTAAGTTGCAGAATTAACTGATGTGTGGAAAGGTGTGAAATCTGATAACTTGTTTTGTGTTGATATTGTAAGGATGATGTAATTTAGACACTTATAATTTGAGGTTAAATGGACTAAATTATGAAACAAACTTGTTTTTGTGATGATGCAATTAATTATTGGTGCTGGTGAATGGTGATTTCATCTTTTTCTCTCAGTAGTTCAACAAGTAAACAAGAGTGAGAATTTCAAGTCAAAGTGCTGGGAAAAAGAAGAATTTGTGGCACTGGCGGAATGCGAGAGATGCCATCACTTTGAAAAAGTGAGATGAATTAAAATGTTAATTAGTTTCTATGACTTTATATGTGAAAGTACTAGTGTTCAAGATTGCAACAGAAGTTCCTAGTAAGCAGACAAAATATTCCTGATATAGCAATTAAGGAGACACTAAGAAATTAACTGTTTCTCCTGTTGTAGGGTATTTTGCCAACAATTTGATGCTAATTAAGACTATTCAAAGTGAACAGAACTACTGTTTATAAAACATATAGTTGTGTTTGTCGTAAAATTATGTGTTAAAGGCATTAAGTTGACTGGAGGTATTTCTAGATTTGGTTTTTAATAAATTACTTGTAATGAATAAAAACTTGTGGTGAGAAATTGAGCCAACCCAGATTAATTTTGTATAAAATTTTGCAAGTTTTTCTTGCATCAAATGGATGGTAAGTTATAAGACAATTAAATGCTGTGAGTGTAAGAGTTAATAGGTATGCTTTGATTATAGCACTTGACAGTTCCAAATAATTGTAAAATAATTAAATACCTAAAGCAGAAAATCCATAAAAATCGAGGAGATCAGGGGAAAATATTGTAGCATTTATGGGGGATTTCTTTTGATCACTGTTTACAAACAAATTTAAGTCAGCCGTTACAAATTACAGCAAATGTATTCAGGTCACACGTCGCGCGGTTTCAAATTACAGTAAATGTATGAGTTCAGTCAGCATATCAAATAATTACAGCAAATGTATGAGATTTTCAAATCTCCTTGAACTTTACGGATTGTCTGCCTGTGGTTATGTTTTATACAATGTGTGTTTTTAATTAGCTTCAGAAAAAAAAGTCCAATCTATGTTGTCACATTTGAAACTGCATAATATTGAATTGTGTATCAATTTTTGGCATGATTTTTTGTCACCGTGTATTTCAAGAACCTTGAATTTACATTTAGTTGTTTTTTTTGTTTTTTTAAATTAAAACTTTTCCAACTGTTTGCTATCTATCTATGCAATTGTCATGTTTAAGAGGTTATTACTCATTTAACTATAATTTTGCTCCATATACTATTTTTGACTCCACTTTTTTCTGTACTAACTTTTGGAGATTTTATCATGCCTACATGTAGATGGTGTACTGTTTTTCCGCTCTTTTCTGTTTTTGACTGCTACTGCCCATAGATTTTCCACTAAATACTATAATTATTTTTGAATTATAGTACTGAAGTTTCAACCCTTCAAGTTTCTTGTTTTCTTTGTCAAATGCTGTAGTGTTGTAGTTCAGTTTTGGGTATTTTTTTTTTACTTCAGCCACCTTTTCTTTGAAAAGAACTTGTTGAATAAGTGTTTGAATAGTCTTTGACCATTGACTAAATAAAACCATCCCCTTGTTTTCAATGAAGAGAAAGTTACCAGAATGTCAGTTGACAGGGAATATTCAACGTGTCAAGTGCAAATCGTCCGGTTTGGAGAGATACGAAAGGTATGTGCAAAAACTTTGGTTCACCTTTGCATCATAATCACTTCAAATGCATTTATTCTTGGTACAGCTTTTAATATTATAACTAGCAAATACAAAAGAGCAGCTAGTCCTAACAGTATATTGTCCAAATGTCATTCCATGAATGAAAATGGGAAAATTGCGTTTAAATAAACCTACTGGAGACATACATTGAACCAACATATTAAAGAAAATTCAGCATAGAATGACTAAAAATTTACAGAAAATTGTAATTTTAAGTGTCCTTAGCCTTTTGACAGTTTCGGTTGATTTTAGCAGTTTTGAGTATGCTGAGATGAATGGCAAAAAAAGAGATCAGTTCGACCATTACTTCCCCCAGAAATTGAATGTCAACGTTGGGAAAACAGACAAACCTTTTTGAAATGGCCGGGCCAACGTATTCTTTGGGAATGGTGTCTAATGACTTGTGTGTGAAGACATGCAAGTAACCTCGCTCCTTTCACAATTGGTTTTCCTTGTTGCTTCGTATATTTTTGTGTGTATCTTGTTCTTTTTAGATTATTCAGTTTTTTAGATGCAAACCATAGCAAATTAAACTAAAAAGTACTGGGCAGGTGCAGTTCACTTTGGGCTCGTGGGTCACTTGTCTGACTTTACCAGACAAATTTAGTGCCCAGTCTCTAATTTCATTTTGCGCAAGGCCAGTTTCAATTTGCATTCATATTTTCCCAATTTTAACTCTTAATTTTGGGGGCAAGAAATGTTCGAACTGAAATATTTTTTGCCGTACATATTACAGCATGCTCGAAAATGCTAAGGTTGACCAAAACTGCACAAAAGTTTGGCTTAAGATATGGATATGCCTTAGTTGAATGCAGCTATGGCGGAGGTTTTTTACAGAGTTACGTCAAAAGTATTCAAAGCATCCGCAAGCTAGGTTTAAAGTGATAAGTACTCTGACCCCATCTTCTGGAAACAAGAGATTGACACATACTGTATTTAGATCCAATAAAGTAAGTTATAACTACTAATACGAAGACTGCCATTTAACAAACAGTGAAACAGTGTCAATAATAATTATAGTAAGTTACATGATGATGTACCGTATCGGTGTTAGCCACGATTTCTTAATCAGTCTACTAATTAACTCTCTGATTTTTAATAAGTGTTGTAAATTATAATATTATTTATTAAAATTTTTGAATGAACATTTCTCTTTGTGAACTAATTGACATATACATTGACAAACTGCCATTTGCATATCAAAGTTTCAATTATATTAATGATTTTGCCTGATTCCACTCTTGCAGCTGTCCTCACGTTCGGTGGTTTGAAGAAAGAAAATTCTGGATTTTTGAGGTGAACAGTCAAGTTGTCGCACTGGTCTCAGTCATAACCTCTAAGTATGAAGAATTGAGATGTCTCAGTTCATCGGGTTATCCAGCCAGCCAATACTCATGATGCACCAGTTTGTCTGATGAGGGTTTTGTGGCTGACAGTTTACTACTGATCAGTGCAGGTTGTTCAAACCCTTGTACATAATTAGTACTCATCCTGGATTAACTCTTTATACAACCTGTAGTTAACCCAGGATTAGCATTAAACAGGCTTTGAACAACTGGCCTTGCTGACCTGCAAGACTGGTGTCAGAAGAGCAACTGTCCATCCATTAAGAACTGGTGACATCTTGTGTCACTAGAATTCATGTCAGCGTGACATAATTGCAGAGTTTACAAGTATGGACAGCTCACAAAATTGATTGAAGTCTTGTGAAAGCATGATTTGATTATAAATATGCTTAGTACAAACTTGTAGAATTAAAGATTGAACTGTTTCAACCTCATGGTAGAGGCCCAGCACTGAGCTCAAATCTGCCATTTAAGGGTGTTGCTAAAAAAGCTGTGTTAAAGCACACTTCGTTCAGAGAAAGTTCCATTACAGACTTTACATTTAACCATTGAATGTCTATCATTCACAACATTACTGACAGACACTGTCAGACAGTTTTCATGTGGCATACATCATACCAGTTTCATTCCGTGGATTTGATGAAAACAGTAACAAACCATTCTCAGGTGAACAAGGTTCTTTAAGTATAAAATTAATGAAAAAACAACAATGTTTGAAGAGAGACACTTTGCAATTATGTACACCATAGACACAGGGTGCAAGCAGAAGTAATTGTAAGTACAGGTAATTATTTTATTGATCACTGTATCAAGCATACAAAGTATAGTTACCTTTTTTGGTGGGATGGCAGGGGGCATACTTATTACTAACATGCACTCTTGATCCAATTTTTTTTTAAATCAGTAGAAGAAATCTTAACTGTTTGCTTTTAAAGGTTGGGGGTGTACTGTAGGAAGCAAGAGTACCTTTTATGTTTAACAGTTTTAATTACAGTCCTCAAATATATTGCCCAGTAATGTTGTTTTTTAGCTTTGAAGTACAGAAAGTCATGTACTATTAATACAACTGTACATGGTTTTTGTATTGTCAGTAATAGTGCCCTTACTAATAATTTTTGTCTGAACATCTTATTTTGCAGGCTGGTATTCTTATAGTTTTTGTTTGTTCTGGCTTCATGGTGTGGCATAGATCAAGAGAACTTGAAGCAAAGTTTTATGAAAAACTTAAGAAACAAGTGGCAGACAAAGTTTAAACATTGGGGTGAATGAGTCTTTACTGTGAACTCTGCAGACCAGACTGAGCCAGCGAACTGCTTTGGAACAGGAAACTTGTGCTCTATTCAGAACCCCAACCCCAATCAGGGTCCGCACTGGTTTTTAAGCTAATTACAACATGTGCTTTGCATTCCAATATACCACCAAGGAGCAAGTCCCATCCTGTTGTGTTCAACTTTATTCACAACAATTGACATTTGACTCAAATTGGATGGATCAGGTGGATTGATCTGTTTGGATTCATGAATGGATAGAATGCACCATTGTGCTCAGCCAGTACAGCTAGTTGGGGTTCCCAGAGCTGCAGATCACCGACACCCTGCCAGTTTTAGGAACTGTGAAATATGTCAACAGACTTGCCCATTTGCTGCATGCAATATAACATTAAGCTTCTGCAAACCTCTGATTGAACAGCATTAACCTCCTATTATGTGGTCTGTACTGAATTCTCCTACATTGTCCCTACAGTTTTCCGGTAAACAACAGTTCAAGCAAGTTAAGGTTTTCGTGTGGCCTAAAATTTTTCATTTTTGGGAGATGAGATGTTTCCATACAAATTCTTATTTGAAATTAATTTTGTAGGCTGTTTAGTTTTGACCTGCAAAACTGAAGTTTTGTCCTACTCTTTGTCAGTTGTAAGCCCTTGGTCCACACTCTGAAACAGGTTTGGGGAATTTTTGCTTTTTACCTTAGATAAATTGATGTGTATGATCATTTCCTTAATTCTCATTACCACACACACAACTTATTTTGTGTGGACAGTCTAAGGAGAATTTACATACATGTACTAACAAACTGGCTGGGGCTGAAAGGGTAAACAAGCCCAGTATTTGGGAGACTAATTTTATTAGACCTACAGTGTGCTTCTTTTTATAAGATGTTAAAAGAAATTATTTTGATTCATTCTTTTTCACTGAAAACTTGTTTAGCTTACGTTTGTGTATACTCTGTGGTTTACCAATGTTTCAGACACGTTTTATCAGCTAAACAATTAGTAATTACCAAAAAATGTAATAACAGTCAAAACTATCTGCAACAAATTTTAATTGAGCTAAATAATTTAATCTGTTAACTTTGATTGATTAAGTGTTTTTAAATAACTCTGTTTGACTGGGTACTACAGTCAATGGTAGACAGAATGTCTTAGATCTGACATTACAATGCATAGTTTTACTTAGTTAAAGGATGGTGTGTTTGATCGACTCTATTCCGGAAAAGGAATAAACAGAAAAAACCCACTTTGTTCCATCTTATTGGCCTTAAATTCAGACTGCCTAGTTGAGATAAACACAGAACTTCAGAGTGATAACCCAACCTAGTCTAGCCTCCTCTTCAGGCAACTCTAGTTGTTATTTCTGGTAACAAATATGAGCATCTGAAGCCCCGAGGGAATCTGTGAGTGAAGCAAGGTGCGAGCGGGGGCCTGAGGCCGAGAAGTGTCACGCAAAATTCTTGACGCCATCCTTCCCTCACTTACTGGTGTCTAATTTGATCTCATTTACCATCACTCAGCATGCTCAACTCAATTTCCAGATAGAATTACTGCTTAGAATTGCCTGCGGAGGAAGCTAACCCTAGTCATAACTTAAAACTAAATATTTGATTATTCAGCAAATCAGGAGTGAATTTTGAAATTCCAGAATAGATGGAAAGGCGTCAAACAAATGCACCTTTAGTAAGGTTATGATTTGATAAGAGTTAATTGCACACAGTTGATCTGGATCATTGAATATTTTGTTTCTTTATTCAACAGTGCAGGGTACACAGTCGTGAATAAATATTTAAATCATTAAAATATTGCAGAGCAGCTCTCTCATTATTTATTAGATGTATTATTATCAACTGTACTTTTAGGACAACCTACCCTTGCTACTGCTCCAACAGATCTATCTACTAGAAGATTATTTTAAAATTGAAGACTTTTATTGTACGTAGTCTATATTAAGTGGATTTGTTTCTAGGCAAAACATAGTAAACTTGTACAGTGACAAGGTATAAGAGCAAAGGTAAATAATATGAAGATAAATGTACAAAGTTTATGGTACATACAATAATATTAATAAAAAATTTCAGTGCAACTTAGATGCTAGTTGTGTAGCTGTAGTAACTTATACTATATATTGACCAGTGGTCTGTAGCCCTGACCTCAAATACACACCCAGTACACACCCAACACAGGCCACAGGTCTCATGAGCTTTCTCAGAATTCTAACTGATCCAAAACATAAGGTTATTTATTGTGTTCTGTTTGCTTTCTCGGATGTACTCTTTTGTTTTCTTGCAGTGCTTGTCATTTCTATCTAAAACTTTTTTGGTGGCTTCTGACAATGTTGATTAATGTAAAGAGCATTAAATTTTAATTCTAGTTTTCACTTGACAGTTTTATGCATAATTGACTTAAGTAGCTCCCAAAACAACGTAATTCTGAGCCAAATTATTCAGTCAATGGTCTTACATGATTTCAGTTACAACTTACTAATTTAAAATTCTTGTTATTTTTAATATTAAAAATGATTGTCAAATGAATAGTTGCAGCACCCTAGCCTGCTTGCAGACAGCCAAAAAAGTTTTGTATTAGAATTGTATCTGCCTGCATAATGCTGATCATACAAGTTCACGCTCTCAATCCTGCAGTTTTGCATTGATTTGGTAAAACACTAGTTTTCTAATTGAATGGATTCTTTGGTTAGTGTTCTTACACACTTTGCTACTGGTTGAATGAAATAGATGACTGTGATGTGGTGAGACCAAGAAGCAACCAAACAGAAAGATTATTCAAACTACAATTGCAAAAAATTTACTAAATCCTTGCAAAACAGCAGGAGTCAGAGGAATAGGAAACAAGAATATTTTAAATTAAATCTTCTTTGACATTATTTTAATGCTGTATGACCAGAGTTAATTTTATTTTAAAAAAGTAAAAAAAAAACTCTTACTCATGACAGCTCCGACCCATAGATTTCCAGTGCTGTGTTATAAACACTACATCATTTATAGAGTTAAAAAAAAATAACTGGCAGGAAGGTTGACCAAAAAGCTATTTACACCAGCACGGCCGACTAGCTAAGGTCTTGAACTCAGGACGTCTGGATTGTCAGTTTGTGCTCCAAATTCGGCCACACTGCCTTCCTTATTTAAAAAGAGTTAGGTACCAGCAACTCCAACCCTCCCACTTTTTAGTTCAATATCCCCACTTTCCTACTTTCAAAAATTCAAGGAAAAACACAAAAATTAATATTGAAAGAAAATGATCTCAAATTTCTTCCAAAATGAGTTTTGCAATTATATCATCTTTGTCTTCCTCAGTCTGAGCCCCTAACATTCTCATCACATTTTGTTCCATTTCCAGAAGACCAAATTCCAAAATTTGCGAGGAAAAGGTGGGGAGGGGCTGAATGCCGTGGGTAAAAACTCTATTTCTAAGCTAAATGGAATGGAATCTCTGGGCTACCATTCATACACCCATGTATAAGTAGTGACTTTCACAGGAGGGAGATCTTCATACTTGTAGCGATACATTTTCTCTTCATCGGAATTCAGGAATTTCCCCATGGTCTGTTTATTCTTTACTATCTCCCTTAGTGTCTTACTGCTGTGGGGGAAGCGGTCTGGCCAGCTTTGTGGGCAACCTAACTTGTCTGTCCGGTCATCAAAATCACTGTTCCTCCACCACAACTCAAACGACTTTGTAAACAAGAGGGGGTCATTCTCAAAGAATTTATAAGCAGACACCTGCCCTGAATGGTTGAAAAATGTAAGGCCTGAGTTTTCTTGGTGATAAATTCCCCTGTCAAAATAGTCAGATGACAAAAAGAAATCTTCTGTTCCAGATGAAAGCCATGTGGTCATGTTACTTCCGTCTATGTAGGCTCGTAGACAAGCTTCTAAGAAATAGAGAGCTGGGCTTTCGACTTTGAGGGTCAGAAAGAACACTGCCCCTGCAGATCTCTGAATGTTAGCTAGAGGAAGGAACTCCAGTGGTAACAGTACAACATCTACATTCTTGTAGAGCCTGAGCTTTGTATGTGCAGGCAGGATTAAGTCCCCTAGCACAACTGGATAGTTCTCCATCCCACGGATTATATACCATATTAAACCATAAGTTGGGCTTGTGGCTGTGACCCGAAATGATTTTCCAAAGGGAATACGAAATGTATTAAACATTCCACCATGAGCTCCTATATGCCCCATACGTTTTGTACCCCATGGTGTGCCGGGAATTTCTTGCTGGTTAGCCCCAAATCCAACTCCATGAGCCAAGTACAACATGAAGTCCAAGTTTGCTTCTTCTTCGCCATCAATAAAGATCTTTATTCTTGTATTGGCATTCATAGCAGAACCCATCCCAGTGAACCACTGCAACAATAACAACAAATTTACTTATCACTTAATGTTTTAGCAGAGAACAATATAGTCTAGTCCCATGGAGCCCAGCAAGGAAAGAAGAAACGGGGCCAGAACTGGACCAAAAATATTATAGAGAATGATACTATATGTCATATAAGTAGAACAACCATCGGCTTTCGGGTGGCCCTGGGCAAACAAGGGGACTTTGCTTCTAATGCAATTGCCCCAACTACTTTGGCATTGTTTTATCAAACCGCCCACACTGTCCCCAATACCTGGGGCACTGTTACTCTGCTGCCGTTAGGATGGCCCCTGCTGGCTGTAATCAAAGAAACCTGCCTCATGATTGCTCAACCATGACAGTCAAAATCTGAAGCGAATGTCGTGTGTGGAACTAAATCAACATGGCATCAACAAATGTCACCAAGTGATAGCCATGGAAATTGAGTGCTCATTTTCTTTTTTTTTGCACTACGAATGTGTAAAAGGGAAAAGCTAGATGTGTTCAGATAGTAGCCTGCTCCGCAGGCAACTCCAGATGGCATTTCTGTCAAAGAAATACCGCGAAGCGAGGCATGAGCGGGAACCTGAGGCCAAGGAAAACATGAAAGGAGTTGCCTGCCAAAAATTGGCAATATTCACTGACTTTGCGCGTGTTATAAATCTGTGCATAATAACTTCAACGCATCGGGGAGGGGGTGTGAAATGTCTATTCACCACTTTTTGAAATCAAATAGCATTCAAAACATGTCTTTGTTGTCAAGCTGACTCTAATATCTCAAATGAACTGGAGGATTTAGTCATTAAAACTATGGTGATTCAACGTAAAGGTGTTATTTAGCTTAGCACTTTCTTTATTCTTTTATGTCCACTGGAAGCTCCCCATACCCCCCCCCCCCCCGTCCAGGACGTTATACGTTGAGCGGTCGAAGATCGATTACCATTATAAGGAACTTCTTTCTTCAATGACCTGAGTTTGTTTGCAAGACTTTGGGGTTCAACGAGAAGCAAGGAGTTTTCCTATTCCAGGATTCCAAAACCGCAAGCCAAATTCCTCTGCAAGATTTTCAAGGATCGTGGCAACCCGGTTTTAAAACAAAAATGGCAGGTTGCATTCTACCGTAGCATTTTCATTTTCATTTCCAACTGTAAGTTGTCAAATCGTACATGATCTGCTTTGTAAATCTTGCACACTTCACTTCTCGTGAACGTTTTCTTGTTATATGGAGATATATAAGATTAAGAGTAAGTTCAAACCTGTTCGGTGATCACCCCAGGCTGTCCTGTGTTGTGTTCATACAGCGTCTTTTCGACATTCGCATCAAGGACAGCGTTTTTCATTGCGTAACTAAACGTTTTCATGTTCGGTGCAACATGAATCAGAGAAGCAACTCTCTGCATTAGAACCAAGAAAACGATTTTCCGAAGCGCCATTTTAAAACCTTCCAGGCAGATTCAAAACAAAGATGTCGACACTTGTCATGTGATGTATGTCACGTGATCGTGAAAGATAAAACATTTTGTCACGTCATCCCTAAATAGTTACGTAACGAGACTGACAACAAAGAGGGGCCCAGGCAAATATCCTTGTAACAAAGACTTGTTAGAATAAGCTGGATCACCGGGTCCTGGAAGAGTGGCTTTAAGCAAGCTCGCTAACATCGCTGTATTGACAGTTTCAAGATTTTAAATTTGCGCATACCGCTGGGTGAGCAAATATGTATAAGGGAATACATATATATTAGCGTCTTTTTGTTGTTCATGGCAACTAATCTGGACACTGTTTGGAAATAACAGGAAACAAGAACGATTTACAATTTGAGGTTGAAATCGCCAAAAAATTAAGAACATCCAACCTCAGCTAAAAGTTAAACCAAAAATAAATAGTTAGTTAGCATCCCCGCCCGACCATTGAAAAAGCCCCCAACCAATAAGAATTTTTATTTTTTATTTCCATGGATACATTTGTCAACACTTGTAATTTTTTTCTACCGACGCTAAAGTCCAATATTTGTCGCCAAATAAACGTACAGCATGATCATTCAATAGTGAAACGACGATTTGATGCTTTGAAAATTAATCCGAAAATCTGTCAACTCGGCCCTTTTTCCCTTTTCAAACGGTTGCTTTCAAAGATTAAAAAAAAAACAAATGGTCGCCAGCCCGACCATAAAAATTCGGAAAAAAGGATGCTTACCGACAATTTATTTTTATTTGGCCTAACTGGTTCTTACAAAAATAAAACGTGTATGGTGACCCAGACTGCAACTGATTTCTGTGGGTTTTTTTTCACTTTATCTCATTTTTAAAACAACCTCAATACCAAGGATCCCAGAACTGCTAAAAGAAAATCAATAAAAGAAAACAAAATAAAACAAAACACGTAAAACCCCCCAAAAAAAAGAAAAAGTGCAAGGAGGATTTTACTCTTACTTGACTACCGCCTAATGTCACGGGTAACGTCAACTTCATTCTAAGCAGTTCGCAGTCTCGGACAGATCCACTCAGCACGCGATATTTAAGAAGGATTTACAATTTGAGAGTTTCGAACTGGCTCAGTTGTTCATGGGAGCTCCTGATCTTGAGAAACCGACCATGTAAATACTTTAGCCTTTCTAAAACTGAAACTATCTTTCCAAAGTTTGCACTGGGGAGTCTTTCTCTGCTGCTTGTTAGTTTTCGCAGAATCACTCAGTCTAACAACCGTCAATACAACGGACAGAGACGGAATCGTTCCCACCGTGGAATTATAGAGCTGCCCTTGATATTGTTTCGTTCAAGTAATCCATGGATCTACAGCAATGGCAGGTCTGTCTTTCAACTGCATAGGCTTTGTTTTTTTATAACGTAGTGATATTATTCTGGGATATCTTAATCCTTGTATTATGAAACAAGAAAAAGACTTTAACTTATAGCTTTTTTTGTAAATTTGAAGCTGTATCAAGCAGAAGGTGGGAATTAGCGAATGAATTGGTACGTTGCTTGGCACCCGTTTTGCTACTATTATCTCAGAACTCAGAAGCGTCTAGACCCCTTCAAGCATCACTGTCTTCACATGTATGTATTTTAAAACAATGCGAGTGATGCCTTCCGTGTCTTAAAAAATGCTCGTGCCCAATTGCTTACCACAGAGATTTTGTATGTTAATTTCTGTTGCCACAGGAACTCGTTACACCAGCTTCAGGCAAGGGCCTGGTTCCTCAAAGGCCGGTTGCCACTAACCCAGTCAGGCGCGTAGCCACCTGTAAGCCAGGTAAGCCCGGGCTTACCAGTTTTTCTGAAACCCTAGCATTTTTCCTCATCCCATTTTTGTCATAAGGTACAGGACAGACAAAATGTTCTCTCAAAATCATTCCGGGCTAACCAGAAAAAACTGGCTGGCTACGCGCCTGGCAGGATTAGACCTACTTTTAGGTAAGATTTCCGAAACTTTGATTATAGTCACTATTTTTCAATTTATAAGCGTTGTTCAAACCCAGATCGTTTACCTAGTTAACTACGTACTCCATACTTTGCTTTCTTAATCAGTCTCTGGGAAGCAAAATTAGTGGATTAACTTTTAATCCTGGATTAGTTCTAATCGGTCTTTGAGGAACTGGGCCTAGATGGCCACCAAGGCAATGGAGAAATGAAATGTTATATTGCTATATTAATGTTAACAGAGTCGTGTTAGTTAAAGTTAAAGTTATTGACTTTTTAGGAAAAACAGCTTATGTTCTGTGTATGTGTACAGGCAAACTGTTATTGTTTCAAACTCCTGGAAAGTAGACAAAACTGCATTACCTATTGCCTACAAGGAATTTTCCTGAGCCAGCTAGTGTTAAAGTGTTGCATAAACCCGAGTTAAAGATTAACTTGTGGTTGAAAACGAGCTTACAAAATCAATTATCTCAAGGAGAACACACCCACACTGCCAAGCTGTTTTCAAAGCAACACGTTAATACAGTAAATATATTGAAAACCACCCGTAGTTGGAACTACAGACCATCTTCCAACAATAGCAGTAAACTTTATTTAAGCAGGAGACCCTGTCAGCATGCACTGCTCTCCCCTGGGTCCCTCAGCAGTTTTTGTCAGAGTGTTCAGTTGTTCCCCAGTCATTGAACAGTTTTTAAAAACGCTCATGTGTGATAAACATCACTCAGGGCTGCACATTTTCAGTATTTCTGCATTGGTTAGTAGTTTGAATGCTGGAGACTTCTCTGTACCCGACTGGTCTGGTTGAGATTGGCTCTTAACTATGTCCTCTGCGTCAATTCTCATTGCCATGGCAACCTTGCCTACTGGAACCGATGACATAAACCAAACTGTAGAGATAATCACAATAATGTTTTAATGATAAGAGTACAACTTTAGGTTATGCATGCTAAACGACAACTTTGAAAACTCATGGTTGGAAAATTTTTGAGGACTGTACAGTTGTGACAGCCATGCAATCAATACTGAATCCAGATTGGCAATCTGAGAATATTAATTAATAACATACTCTCGTGCTCAAAATAAATGGGAGAGGGGGGTTAAATTAAACGGGGGGCTTCAAGGATTTTGAAGAAGTATTAAACGGTCAAAATAAACGGGCGGGGGATGGGAAATATAAAAGAGAAGGGACAAAAAGAGGATTATCCTTTACACTTTATTAACTTGGCTGACTGATGTTTCAACAACCTGTTTGAAAGTCACCTTCAGATAAAAGTTAGGTCAGTCATACAGTTTGTACATGTGCATGTATTCATTGCATGCACAATTTGGCAAAATGTTACAGAGACTTAGGTTTACTAATAAGCACCATTGTCCACTAATTGGCCACTCAATATTGCAACATATTAAATTATACTTTAAAAATCCGATGGATAACACTGAAGAGGACGGTAACAAAAAATTTACCTGCCATCTTTTCAACTGTTCTGCTCTTTTCCCCTCTTTCAAGAACACCAGGACGATAGATTCTTGTGTAAGGAAAGTTCATACCTTTCAAGGCTTCTTCGACCTTTTAGAAGAAAAGAATTGTATTTGTGTAAATTTCAAATTCACTATGAACAATATGTGACTGCGCGTGCAACATTAAAGCTCAACACACAATTGCTGCAGGATTTTAGTTTATGTCTAATATTTGTCTTGAGACAATAAAATTAACAACTGAAGGTTTTTTTGCAAGTCTATGTAAATTTATGTGACATGACAATTTTTCAATACTTTTGAGTTTCAATGAATCTAAAAGGGCAAGTTTATGACATATCTTATAACTTCAAAATAGTTTTTTGCCCACCAAAAAAGATAATTCAAATTTTAATTGCTTGCTGATTGAAAAGCTGTTCATATACCCTCTAAACTTCAATTATAGAGATTTAAATTGTAATCACAAAATATAATTCATTTTATTTTATCTATAACTGTATCCGAGCTACAAGCTGTGTGCACTTCTGCACCCCTTCTGACAAAGAGCCCTCCTCCCAAGAAGCCTGCAGGTGTAAGATAGGGTTAACTAAATTAAAATAAAGTGCTTAATTCACATACTACTGTAAACAAATGTGAGTTAAGGTTCATGTACCTCTCCTTTTGTCTTTGGATAGAGAAACCAGCTGTTTGGATTTGCACCCACTGAGGAAACGTAGCTCATTTGGTTCACTCCTTTCTCCTTGGCGATCTCCGCAGATTTCACGACATAATCAAAATCAATATGCCGGAATGCTTCCTGGAGAAAAAATTGCAGCTTGCAATAAGTTAGGCATAGCAACACATGTAGCCAAAAGAAATCATTTATTGTGAATTGGACTGTTTAGAAGGAGAACAGAACTGTATTTTATCAAACTTACAGCAGATCCAGCTTGTCTTCTGGTAGTACCAAGAGCACAAAAGAAGACGTCTTTGTCACTAAAATAGCTACCAACATTCTCACTGCTCAAGGTTTCAAAATCTAAAAATTAAAGAAGCAAAAATAGAGCATGTTGTTTTTAAATATTTTCTTAAATCTATTGGTCTTTCTTGTACATGCAAAACTCTTACTTAGAGTAGTGCAGCCCTAAATAATGACAACCCTTAGATTAGTTGTGCCCATACATGCCTCATCTCAAACTTTTGACCAAAGTTTGGGGAAACAATTCTGATTTCCATCAGCATGGAGGTGAGGAAAGCCTGTCTACTTGAGTGGTAGGGATGACCATTGTATTTTTATGGGTTAAAATTTGTTATTTAATTAGTATCTTTTTATGGATCTGTTTAATAAATAAAATCGGTATTTAATTGTTGGGGTGTAAAAACTTTTAATTATCACAGGTACTGGTATAGAACTTTTGAAAACCTTTCTTATGTAAACTCCAGTTTGCTGGTATTTTTAAGCTTAACTTTTGACCAGGGGGTATGTGTTAGGGTGCACAAATTTTTCTGGTTTTGCATTGTTAGGGCAGTTTTCTAGAATTTCCAACAGTCCTCTCTATCCCTTTTACCACAGGGTACAACCTCCTCCCCCCCCCGGTGAAAAAATAGTATTTATGCAAATGTTTCAATAACTATAAAACTGTTCCTATTAAAGGATTTTTCTCACACCATATTTCTTGTTCTTATCAATACATGTAGTACCTTTGTTTATGCAGCAGAACAATTTATGACAAAAGTGAAGGTTATCAACCGCAATCCAAAACAAAACATTGGTGCCATGCCTTTTCTTTCCAGTCCTCTTCATTTTCTCAGCACCTGTCTGCCTTCTTAATAAAAATTGGTTTTTTCTTATTTTTTGGGCTCTTAATTAATTTTAGTAAGACCATCTCTTCTTGTAAGACAAAAACACCAATTTCAACTGGAAAAATCTCACTATTTTCCAGTCAAACCAAACATGACAGAGATGTCAGCATGAAGCACTCCTTAAATGCACAATTTCTTTCTTGACTTCCTGCATTATTTTGACAGCTACCGTTAGTTTGGGATTGTTGTTAGTTCTTCTCTTTCACGACAAATTAATCCATTGTGAATAGAGTATACTACCTAAAAAAACTTGTAAAGATTCAAGTTTTCCAGAGCAAAGAAGCCCCCGCCAGATAGATATTTAATACAACAATCAAATGTCCACACAAAATTTGTCCACAAATCTGCCCTTCCATAATAACTCATTCATTGTGCTTGCCTGAAAATGAATGAGTCAACAAAAATGATTGGCTGAGAAAAATTTAAGAAAAAACTTCCATGTTGAATGTCAAGACAAAAGAGACTTTTTTTATAGCTAAGACCTTGTTCGGTTCAACGTCCCTGTCTACAGACAGTGTGGTGAAAAGAGGTCGCCCAAAATTGTTTTAAACCTCAGAACTAGGCAGGGTAAAAAATATGGGACCTTCTGGTTAAATTGGCAGTCAGATATCTTAGCAAGCCAACTTTGGGCCAACCTCCCAAAGCCTATTGCACTTTCAATTGTGATTCTTATTCATGTGAACCATGTTAGGGCCAGACCCTGCATGTTTACCCCTCTTGAAGGTGGCACAATTGAAAAGGTTCAAGTAAAAAGCCATCCAGCCCTGTTAAAGCCTCTTACCAACAGTTTGCTGCACAAGTCGTCCACTCGACTCTTCTGCTGCTTGGTCAACTTCATACAGGGCTGGTACAGTGGCATTTCTTCGACCAAGGACCACAACTTGTGCAAAGTTCTGTCCACAAAATTATGTGCGTAAGTAGTAAACCTTCTATAGATGTTATTACTCAGGGCCTGTGGAAGGGGAAGGGCTTCATGGACCAGCTGCCTCACCCAACATTTGTAGTCACTAGTTACTCACTCAGATCCTTTCCCCACTTTTAGCCGCTAGTCCACAGCTCTCAAATTTGTGTCAGCTTTTCCAAAAGTGAGTGAGAACTGAAGGGCACAAGCTTCATCTAGCTGAATCTAGGGGGTACGGGAAGGGGGATGGGGGGCATACTGAGCATCACTGAAGTAGACCAGCACTTCTCATTTGAATCAATCACTAGAAACAGTCATTAAGTTATCAAAACCAGGCACATTAATACTCCTTCTATTGAGGGAATTTTATGACTATAAGCACTTTTAATGGCATAAACTGCTGTAGTCAAGAGTTACCTTTCAGATGACAACTAATGCAAGAGAAATACTCAAAGACATGTAAGCATGAGATTACAATGAAAAGTGGTTGACTCATGCTCAATGTGTGAGATTTGAGACCTCTGCTAGTCATGATCAAACCCCCCCCCCCAGCCCCCCACCCCTCACTTTCAAACTGTACAAAGTAATTGCGCAGTCCTGTAATTTCAAGTATACCGTATACAAAAAACAAATCTTCTGGCAGATTTCAAGGATTAAAGATTTTTCTACCTGTATGTACTACTGTATGTGCGTTATCCAGATATACACTCAAAAACATATGGATCTATAACAAGTTTAATTTATCATTAAATCCCAGTTAGGTTCAGGTTGACAAAAATAATGTTTTGATGCAGGCTTTATCGCCATTCAGTGGAAAACGTTGTACAGTTACTGTAAAAACCTGCGTACAAGAACCTAAGTTTGTTCAAGTTAGGCCAAGCAGGATCTTAAACATTCAAAATGTACTTAACTGTAAAGTTAAGTTACTTACAGACTGTAGGTTCTTAAACAGGTTCTTAAATATGGGTGTGGCCAATTTTTTTGCCCCTTACAAGTTTAGCTTGGTTCAAACTAGCAATGGAAGCGGAGATGGAAATGGAGATGGAAGTGGAGATGGAGTAGTCCCTATGTTATAGATAAGTGTCAGCCATGAAAATGGGGATTGAAGCACAATTTAAGCGGATGCTTGATGTAAGCAGAGACAGAAAGAATAGATCGTTCCTTTTTCTTCCCTCGCCCCTTCTGCTTTCGTCAAGCTTCTGTCGGAAATTTCCAAGTGTGAACCAGTACTGATGGAAGCATATATATATATATAAGCAGAAATGGTAGGATGAGCCGATGAAAATGCTCTTTTCCAGTACCTCGAATCCAAACTCGACTGAGATACATGTAGGTCAAAAGTTAATTGCAATAATTGTTTTTTTAGATTTAAGAATTACTTTAAAATGCAATCTTAACAAACTGTAAAATACAAGGTTTTAAAATGTTTAAAATATGAGATTGTTGCCTATAAAGGAGAATTTTCTAGATAGAAAACAGAAGAGAGTGAATCTGACATACTGAAAATATAGTTCGCAGCAGTCGGTTGCCTTCACATCCAAAATCAGGTTCTAGTAATCATCCTAAGTTTTTCTATCAGCAAAAAAAAATATTTAATCCAAACAATTCTCCTCCTCAATTGAGCTAGCTTGCACCTTCTTTTCCTAAGACGAAGCAACACAAAAATAAATAGAAACAACACTGAATCTTTACTGTTCGCAGTTTTGAATGTTGTTGCTATAATACAATACACAATTTAAGTGAGGCTTTCGTCTCCGCTTCTGCCAGGTTGGTTCTCACTTGGACGGAGACGGAGACAGAAACGTCCCTAGTACAGTGTGAACCAAGCTTTAGTAAATTGTACCCATAATAATACTAATTAAAAAATGTAAAATTTAATCTTTAATCCATGTTAATTAATCGACATTGTAAGCATATGGTAATGGAGACCATTTAAATTGCACATTTGTATTGAACATAAAGTGCGTAAACTCAACAAGAAAGGAATTTATTGAAATTTGTATATTATGCTTTTGAATGAATTTCTGAAAATAAGAACCTGTTGCATATTTTAGGCTCAGACATTACCTATTAATAGGTTGTTCTTATATAGACATAGTTATACGCGTTTTTTTTTACTTAAGTTTTTATTGTAGTTAGTAACTGAGGTTTTAACTTGTTGATTCGGCTATTTTAACTGCAGAATAACCTGCAACTGCCTGAATTAAATTCTGGTAGCTCCCTCCATTCCCGTGACTTTGCCTTCACCATTCACTGCATCGTGAACAAACGTATCGTGTGTTCAGAACAAATGTATGGTGAGTTGCTATAAATAAATATATATTTTAAATTACCTGCATGCTGATATCTCTAATTATTTTTAGTCATTCCCAGTACACCTTTTAAAACCTTTTTAGAAATTTTATTGGCTTAACTGCAGAATACCCAGCCATTTCGAAGCTGCACCCCTGAAAAGGCTGGATACAATGTTTGAAGGCTATGTTATTGAGTGGATACGCGGATACGCCGATTCCGGAACAATAAGAGGGGAATCTATTTGCAACTTACAGGACATCCGCATATCCATCCGTGGTTACACGGATACGCAGAAGACCATATTTATATGTAGCCTCAGTTTTAAAAACACATTCACGAGCTGAAGCATTCAATAAAAAATAGACATACCGTTACAGTTTTATTTTGACTTTCATTTTGACAAATCACTTCACTGTTTCTCGTTTATACTAAGTACAGAGTAGAGATATTTCGGCAAACCTTCGATCTAACGTTCTTCTGTTGGTTATACACTTACCGTTGGGTTTCTTTACAGTTAGGGTTACTTGATGTTACGGATAGGTTTTGGGTTAAGGTTTGGGTTAGGGTTGGGTTAACTAGGGTTGGGTTAGGGTTAGGGTTACTTGATGTTACGGATAGGTTTTGGGTTAAGGTTTGGGTTGGGTTGGGGTTAGGGTTATGGTTGGGTTAGGGTTAGTGTTAGGATTTGGGTTAGGGTTACTTGATGTTACAGACAGGTTTTGGGTTAGGGTTAAGGTTTGGGTTAGGGTTATGGTTGGGTCAGGGTTAGGGCTTGGGTTAGGGTTAGGGTTGGGTTGGGTTGGGTTAGGTTAGGGTTAGGTTTGGTTTAGGGTTTGGGTTTGGTTAGGGTTATTGTTTGGGTTAGGGTAAGGAATACTTTTCTGGTTTTTGTTAGTTTGTGTTTGGGTTTTAGTTACGGTTAGGGTAAATGTTACTTTTTGTAAGGACTCGCTTCACAGTTATTGTTACGTTACCATTGGGCTAGGGTTAGGGAAAAGAGTAATGTTAACCTACTTGTGTATCAACTTACAGCTATTCCTATAGTCACTACAACTGCGTATTGACGTATGCACGTCTCTTTTTTAAGATTTACTTATAAGCACTACTTTTTTCATACACTTTTAATTTCTTACTGTGTATCCATGTATCCGTGTATCCATTTTTTCACACACGCTTTCAATCTCTTACTGTGTATCCACGTATCCGCGTATCCACTTTTTTCATACACTTTTAACCTCTAACTGTGAATCCACGTATCCGCGTATTCACTTTTAACACACACTTTCAATCTCTTACTGTGTATCTACGTATCCACGTATCCACTTTTAACACACACCTTCAATCTCTTACTGTGTATCCACGTATCCGCGTATCCTTATTTTACACACAATTTTAATGTTACTGTGTATCCACGTATCCGCGTATTCACTTTTACACACACTTTTTATCTCTTACTGTGTATCCCCGTATCCACTTTTCACATACACTTTCATTCTCTAACTGTGTATCCACGTATGCGCGTATCGGCCACTTTTTACATACACTTTTAATCTCTGACGATTAATTATCATTCATTCACTACGTATCCATGTATCCATGCTGTTCATGGGTGCAGCTTCCATGTGGCGGGGTATTCTGCAGTTACTCCATTTTATCACTTTCTTGTTTTCGTTCTTTGCCAAAAAACATTTTCAGTGTATGTTTTCTGCTGACTCACGATACGGTAGGGTTGTTTGTCAACTGCGTGTCAGTCGCTCAGGTTTTTGTAGCTTCTGATTCATTTCAAACACAAAATTCAGCACTCAGTACCAACCTTTGAGCGGAGAAGTTCACCCAGAATACATTCTCCTACTGCACCAGTTGCTCCTACCAAAACTGCCTTGAGGTTTAACGGAGGCATATCAGAATCACCCGCACCACCTTCCACAGCGGCCATCTTCGATCAGCCAATGACTGTGGGCACAGGCAGCTCAAGAGCTCAAGCTTAGTGTTTTGCTGATGGGGTGGCCTGTGGGAAGCATACAAAAACGGACATTTTTTCTGGTGGGGGAGGGGGGGGGGGGAGTTGATTACAGGTATTCACTGGAATTGCCAAACTTTCTAAAGCTTTATAAATTGGCAGATATGTAGACAGAAAAAAAATTGACGTCATAGTTGATGTCAGATTATGATTATGACAATTTTCCATGAATTTCACGAACTTTTTATGGTCAAGGTTTCAAAGTCCGGGCAGCAACCCCCTATATAACAGAAAACGTTTTTATTTACGCAAAAACATCGCCTTTTATGTACGTAACCATGATAACCCGACGTTTCTGTGTCCTTTCCTGCTCGAAAGTCCGAGGTTGAACATGAACTTGCTTTAAGAACCTGGGATATACGCAAAGCTACTTGTTTAAGAACTTTGTTACATATTTCAAATGAAAACGCGGCTTTTTTGTTTGAAATAAGTAGACATATCAGTTATTTGGAATCAAGGACCAAAAACCTGTAACTGTGTCATTGAGGGTGGTACGTTTGATTAGCTATGGTTCTCAAACGAGTTCGGGCACCCCCCCCCCCCCATCCTTTTATTACGTTTTTTGGATTCCCTCATGATAAACAAAGTATTGACAAAGTTTGAAAAAAATCTATCGAGCGGATTTTTTTTTCGAGGGAATGACCTTAAATGCTTGAGTAAAATGTCAGTTGAATGCCTCGTTGTCATTTGTACCGCTGGAAATTCAGTAGACTTGCTATAAATGTCAAAATATCAAATTGAGCCGTTGGGGGAGGGGGTCTTGCAAAGTGCTTTAAAAATTTCTTGTTTTCAAGAGGTCCTCTTGGAAACCCCCCCGCACTTGCCTAGCTAGCCTGCAAAGCACTCGCTTCAATTGTGTCGTGAGAAATCTCGGCAGACTTACCTTTCGCAATTGACCCTCTGATTTGTGGAAGAAGTGAATCGGCTAATCGCAGACTACCATTTGCCCGACACACCACGCCCCCCCCCCCCTTCGCCCAGGGGATGGACGATGATAGGTGCGCTAATTGTGCAACTTTGGTTGAAATAGGGGCGGGGAATAGTGACATAGAATTGGATGTTCCTTTCAACCTTGGTATCACAATTTTTGAAACATTCTTAAAGAAAAAAAATCACGTTTTGGGGTGGACCTTTGGATCTTTGAGGAGGGGGGGTGGGTGGGGGGAAGTGGAAGATTTGAGAAAAAACATTCCTGAAAAGCCTTTACAGTCACAACAAAATCAAGCAATACGTATGGCTATTAAAAAATTGCCTGCGCAACACTAAAAAACTGAATTGCCTGCACCACTACTGGCACCAGCCAATGGGAAAAAATCTCCCACTAACCAATCCACCCTCCCCCTCAAAGGGCTCAATAGTTAATTGGTCCACCCCTAAAGTTTGATCGATAGCCAGTTTGCCTCGGGGATGGAGAGTTTTTAAAAGCACTAAAAATTATGGTGACCCATAAGGGACACGAAAACGTTTTTAAAAAATTCTAAAAGCCCACTCTGTTTTCCACAAACGCTCAACTATTTATACAAAAGTTCAACACTTTTTTGCAAACGCCTAACTTTTTTGCAAGCGCCCGACTTTATTTGCAAACGCCAAAACCTTTTGCAAACGCTCAACTTTTTCTGCAAACGCCCAATTTTTTTGCAAACGCCCAACTTTTTATGCAAACGCTCAACTTTTTTACAAACGCCTAACTTTTTTTGCAAACGCCCATCTTTTTTGCAAGCGCCCGACTTTATTTGCAAACGCCAAAACCTTTTGCAAACGCTCAACTTTTTCTGCAAACGCCCAATTTTTTTGCAAACGCCCAACTTTTTATGCAAACGCTCAACTTTTTTACAAACGCCTAACTTTTTTTGCAAACGCCCATCTTTTTTGCAAGCGCCCGATTTTATTTGCAAACGCCCAACTTTTTTTGCAATCGCCAAAACCTTTTGCAAACGCTCAACTTTTTCTGCAAACGCCCAATTTTTTTGCAAACGCCCAACTTTTTATGCAAACGCTCAACTTTTTTACAAACGCCTAACTTTTTTTGCAAACGCCCATCTTTTTTGCAAGCGCCCGATTTTATTTGCAATCGCCCAACTTTTTTGCAAACGCTCAACTTTTTTTGCAAACGCCCGACTTTATTTGCAAACGCCCAACTTTTTTTGCAATCGCCCAACTTTTTTCGCAATCGCCCAACTTTTTTCGCAATCGCCCAACTTTTTTTGCAAACACCCAACTTTTTTTCGCAATCGCCCAACTGTTTTTGCAAACGCTCAATATTTTTTATAAACGCCCAACCGTTTTTGCAAACGCCTAACTTTTGTTACTAAACGCCCAACTTTTTTGCAATCGCCCAACTTTTTTTGCAAACACCCAACTTTTTTTCGCAATCGCCCAACTGTTTTTGCAAACGCTCAATATTTTTTATAAACGCCCAACCTTTTTTGCAATCGCCCAACTTTTTTTGCAAACGCCCAACTGTTTTTGCAAACGCTCAATATTTTTTATAAACGCCCAACCGTTTTTGCAAACACCTAACTTTTGTTACCAAACGCCCAACTTTTTTGCAATCGCCCAACTTTTTTTGCAAACGCCCAACTTTTTTGCCAATGCCCGACTTTATTTGCAAACGCCCTACTTTTTTGCAATCGCCCAAATTTTTTGCAAATGCCCAACTTTTAAAAAAATTCTCATAATTTTTTACAACTTGATTTAAATCGCTTAGTTTTTTACGATATGTTGCGCAAAACTCCGCTGTACGAAGCTGCTGTATTGCAGGCTCCCATGGCTGAGACGGAAGCATGGCGTCTTTGCTCTATTTTTGCTTATTTGTGACATTTAAAATTTATTGAATCAGTCAGTAGCCGTTCATAGATATCTTCCCCGTACAGGAGGACTTCAAGAAAATGATCGCTAGTTTTTAATCGAGAACTACTTTAGCCTTGGATTCAATTATTCAGAAATTTTAGCCTTTCTTTCTGGGCTCCACGCAGGCCCGTAGCCAGTATTTTTCGT
>JAOBRG010004018.1:4177-24209 GCA_027574985.1 Umimayanthus nakama | reverse complement strand
GAAGCTCGATGCACAAATCCGAGTGTGGACTAGTCACGAGTCAATATGGCGACCTGCAAACCAAAGTCCTGCTCGGATATCTCACGAAAGGCCGTCAATAAGGCAATCTCGTCTTCAGTATACTAGACGTCCTTAATTATACGTAAAGGTCATCTAGACGTCTAGCTGTCTCTAGTATAAAAACGACCATTCGTGAGTCAACTTGTGACACTGTCTAGAGTAGACGATTTTGAATTTTTCGAACCAAATCAAAGAGCGCAAAGGATATCGGATAACCGATATGTGCCTTTAATCTATTTTTGCCATTTTTAGCCCCTCCCCTTACTGCCAACTAGCTCAACTTCAATGGCAATCGAACTAACCTGGTCTTGCGGAGTAACTATTTGCGCGGACAGGAATCTAGGTGAAGAGAAGTTCATTTAAGTTTTAGCGCATAGCATCAAAACCATCAACAATTATTCACCACCATGCTAAGTATACCGACTGAATGGAGAGTTCAAGGGAGTTATGGAATGCAAAAGAATTTAACTGAAACTAACATTTACCTGTTGGCCAAAGACATAACCTTGTCTATGTAACAAATTTTCAACCGCAGCTGAATCTCCGAACCTTCCTTTGCTCGTCATTTCACACATGCCGTTTTCGACGTTTTCGAAGTTAAACGATTCACAGTGAGTTTCAGCCAGGCATAGCAGTGCGCATGCCATCACGTCATAAGCCCGCTGACTTTGAATCGCATGCCCCTCAAGGAATCGGTTCTTGGTCAAGAGGAGCTTCGATGATCTGTCTGAGTTCGTGCGTCTCAATGATGTAACCAGCGGTGGTGTAAGGAATAAGAAAAGGATTAGCTGTTCTTGCATTGCACCGGTATTACACCACGAAATCTAAACTGGAGAAAGGGAAAGCTGTAAGAAACAAAACAGTAACATAAGACCCCAGAAAGTAAAGTTTGCGCACAACACAATACCATTATGTACAACACAACAGAGCTAACAACAGCACAGTACAACAGAGACAAACTAGGTACCGAGTTGGGATTTCGAGTTAGACTTTCGAGTTGGACTTTCGAGTTGGACTTTCGAGTCGGACTTTCGAGTTGGATTTTCGAGTTGGACTTTCAAGTTGGATTTTCGAGTTGGACTTTCGAGTTGGATTTTCGAGTTGGACTTTCGAGTTGGATTTTCCATTTGGACTTTCGAGTTGGATTTTCGAGTTTCCCCTATCCCTAACCCTGACACTACATGTAGTTCGTCAATATCGTAATATATGTAAACAGGCCTCCATTTAAACCAGCTTTTAGCTGAACTGGGTTTTCCTGTATAAATATAGTTGATAAATAAATAAATAAATAAATAAATAAATAAATAAATAAATAAATAAATAAATAAATAAATAAACAAAGTCCAACTCGAAAATCCAACTCGAAAATCCAACTCGAAAGTCCAACTCGAAAGTCCAACTCGAAATCCCCACTACACTCGGTTAATAGTATCCTCAGTACAACAATATAATACAATACAATACAATACAATACAACACAACGCAACACAACACAAAACATCACAACCCAATGTATCATAACTTAACACAACACAACACAACACAAAACGGCACAACACAACATAACATAACCTGACGTAAAGTAACATAACTTAATATATCAAACTGCAATACAATACAGTGCAATACATTACAACAAGTACAACACGACGCAAAACGACACTTCACGACACGACACAATACAACAACATAACGCAGCTCAGCACAACGAGACATAACACACTACCATACAACACAACCCATGCATTGTGCGATTTTCTCTCTGTACCTTAAACAGAAAATTATACAGTGGTTTGAAGATGCTCAGCGGAACTGTTAATTCTAGTTTAAGAATTACTTTACTCACTCGCAGCGCTCGGTCGTGAAGTTTTGTGTTTATCGTTGGAAAACAGAACTGATCTAAATTTGGCTTCCGTGTAACTGCAGTCTTATCGGCAGGGGTATGATATACCATCTTACCGCCTAATGACAAGTAATGCTAATATTTAAAATCAAAAACCTGCAAGGAACCACAACGGTCACAGAACACCAAGGAAATTTTTATTCCCAGGCTTTTTATGCTATGTTGCAGTAGTTCGTCTTTTGTAACTGAAGTCTCTGATGTGAAATATAGCGCAACCGCTACCATGTAACACCGCGTTGTGTAGATAACAAACAAAATTTAGGTCCCAAAAGTTTTATCTTTAAAGGAGATGGTTTGAACATTTGATTTCGACTTCGAAAAACTTTTGTTTCTAATAACCAGTGTCAAAAATCAAAGTAATTAAAAAAATTAAAGTGAAATGGTTGCTTTTTATATTGGACTAAATAAGGAAACCCCAATTTACTAGAACTGAGAAAGAGAATTAAGACACTCATCTTAAAGATCAAAGTCACCTGTATACATGAAGTTACATCTCCAGTTTTCAAGATTACGTGTATCCAGTTTGAGTTGATCGAAGTTCTAATTTTTATCAGCTGCTTTCATTTGTCACTCAGTTTGTTTGCTTATCATCTGTCCTAATTTTAAATAAGGTACAAATTCAAATTGAAATTAATTAAAACCACCTACCTGTTTCAACCCAAGCCTATCAGAAGCTGTTTCTTTCCTAACTATGGCTACGACAGCGATGAAAGAAAAACGTCGCACAATGGCGGTGACGTTCGAAAGACACTTGATGACTAATACACCTTTATTATTAGTTCATAATCGACACAAATAATGTTAGGAAACTTAGTAGAAGAACACAACAAAGCTTTGCAAAAGGATGAAAGCTCGAACAAAACTTATACAGCTTGTTTCTGCCGGTGAACTGTGGTCTAACAACCGAGCAAACAATAATTACTGGAATGTTGTTACGCATTTATGTTTCATTGTCAACGTACAATTGATGTACATTTTGCTTTCTTTCCCTTCACAAAGACCTCCTTGAAACGAGTATTTGGGAATAGAACCTAAAAGCTAAAAGACATTTCTTAACGACTACGCTTTCAGTTTTGATTTTGCAAGATGACAGCTGACACATATAAAACTGAGTCTCGGTTTTGTAAATTCATTTTGCAAGTTTAAAAAATATTTTCTATTCATTCGTATAATTAAATTAAAACTTGTTGTTAACTTATGTGGCAAATGCTATTGGGAAATTAGAAACTGAAGTGCTATTATTCATCCGCTTACGTTTTAAATTGCAAGTTAATAAACTGCATGTACACGCGGCGGCGTGGTATTATCTCATCTCACTCCAACAGTGCATGTTCAACGGCGTGATGAAACCCGGAGTTAAAAACGGAATATTTCAATTAAAAATAATCCGTATTCCTCAGCTCTCAGAAAGTAATTATTCCATTCCCTTTTAATCATTTTTGGGAGATATTCCTTATTCTCTGTTTGTCAGGTGAAATATTCCGTATTCAGTACTGTTATAGGCAAATATTCAACATTCCTCAGTTTAATCAGTCGCGAGTCAATATAGTCCACTTTTATCCCCGAGTCAAGCTATTAGCCCAGTCAAACGGGAGAAAAATGTTCAAAAAACATAAAAACAACTTACTTGAAATATATTAAAGTGGTTCAGTTAATTTTTTTCATGGAAAAACTGTTGTGTACAAAGTTTCATTAAGTATCAACATGGGTGTGTAAGTCCATATTCTTTGTGCCAAGTAAACGAAATAAATGCTAGACTGTTGCCTCGATATGTCTATTTCGAGTTTGCCAACTTTATTTCCACTCGGCTCGACTTGTATTGACTAGAACTCGCCGATAAGAGTCGACTGACGGGAGTACAAACTAAAAGGAAAAGATGCACGACGACTTGGGCGTCTTAGACAAACGACGTGATCCATAGCAAGGGAAGTAATATGAGCTGTCGTTTTTTGGGAAAGCGGGTTACATGCGCAGTGACGCACTTCACTTCCTATTTGGGAAATATGGACAACCGCTGACAAAAAACTGGTTGGTTCTTCAATGGAAATTTGTTGGCACTTTGTCTTTACCAAAAGCACTTTTTGTTTGGGTAAATTGTATGCTAAAATAATGAAACTCGATATTTATTCAAGTTTTGAAGTGTCACTATTGACCCCTAAGATGGGGCTCAGACTTAAAACGAAGAGTTATTCCAAACTAGCTTATGCGCTAACAAAGGTGTACTTATCGGGTATCTAATATAATCTAAGGCTAAGTATAATTCTTAGAAAGTGCTGTGCGCGAATTTTTAGATTTTTTTACAACCATGTGGTACGGTTCATGCAAGCCGTTTTATTTTTCTCTATGGCCCCAAGTTTGGCGTTATTCCACATTAAGTGCACGCGTTTGAACGTGGAAGCGATAGCCAGAAACAATTTTGGTTGAAGAGCTTGTTTGAAGTATTATAGAAAAACGTAGCGGTGTGGAAGTGCAGCGTTCTTTGCATTCCCCTTCTTTTTAGTCTTTATTTCTAAATCTTCGCTCCTTGTATTTTGACAATGAGTATTGATGAGTATTTGGTCGGCGGTCGATGAGCTAAGATGGAGGAAATCTGTGCTCCGTAGAAATTTACATGTTTTTCCCCTGTATTTTTGTGTTATACTGCCTCTTAACATGAGTAATCAACTCAACCTCTTACAAAGGAACTGCTAGAAGAAACTCTTGATGCCAATTGCAAGCTGGACGACAAGCTATCTACTCTGAAAATAAAGATAGATGACATGTCGCGTACGATGATTGAATTCTGCATGCGAATTTGTCGAAGAAGCCAATCGCAACTATGAAGAAGTAAATCGACGCATTGTACAACTACAGGAGACACACCAAGCTATCTTAATCGAGAAAAAAAGCTTTAAGGACAACTCAGTGTGCTTGTGATGGAAAACAAATTGAAGGAAATCAAAACCACGTGTAACTAACTTGAGCAATACTCAAGGCGCGAATGCCTTGAACTACAAAAAATTCCGATGCCACAAGGAAATGAAGGTGAGGAAACCAACGAGATTGTTACCAAAGCTAGCAAAACCCTTGGCATACAAGTGCAAGGTATAAAGTCAAACGGGCATTACCTACTGACACTTCCTCTATTATAAACGTCGCTCTTTTACTTTCTTTAAAAGAGCAGAATGCTTCGAGCACAAAGCTTAAGGCTCGCGCTAGATAGCGATTTGGACGATGTTAAATAAACTCCACTTACTGCTCATATAGACGGAGAAGAGAATGCATGGTTTCCTGTAAGAGCCTTTGCCTACATTGTGACCAGCTTGTTTTAAAAATCTTTGTCGATATTTTTTTTTGTTATCCAAACACCCTCATTCTCTAATTGTATCCAATTCGAATAGCATGCTATACAAGAGTTTGCAAGTGTTTAGCGTAAAATTGCCAAAAATTTAAAGTTTTTTTTCTAAACGCGCTGCTCTCCTTTTGAGAAAGCCCAATATCTTTATCTCAACCTTTTAATATTCTTATAGCATTTCTTTTTCAGACTTACAGATAATCTGCAATCCTTTGTTTTGCGACAGCCTTACACTAACTCTAATGCAACGCTTTTCTTAAAAGTTGGTTAGAGTTTCTAACCGTTCGTTATCGTGAGATGTTTTTAAAATAATTGCTTCACGAAGCTGTGTATTGGGGACCCAGTGCACACGTATCCGGTTATTGTGAAAACGGAGCTTCCGTCAACAATAAACGGTGTAAACCGAAGCGTTTTGAAAACGTTCTCCAGGTCGTAGATATTTTCAACCGGGTATTTTATGGAGCCGTGTAGGCAGAAGAAAAGCAAGGTTTTCGAAAATGATGACGTCAAATGTTTTGGACAGGCAAAAACGATTTGAAGACGCTACGTGTGGACGCGGGATTTTTCGAAAACAGGGGAAAAAATGCTCCGTTTTCAACAAGTAATTGAAGTATCGATATACGTGTGGACAGGGGCTTGTTCTTTTCTTTCTCTTTATAAAACTCGCAAATAGTTCTGATACTGTTTTTAGCCACGCAGCAGTCTCGCCTTGGATGGTTTTCTTGAAGGAAAACTAAATTAGATATTTAACAGTTAATAGTGAAAGTTAATGGTTAAACGGTTTATCTGGCTTGCAGCTCAAGATGGCCTTTCGCATGATTATTTAACGGAAATTACACATGAAATTTTCTGATACCTTTGAGTGATAACTAAACTCAAATAATCTGCTTATCTTTATTATCTTTTATCTAAGAAAACGTTTTATATAAAGTTAATCTAGCGTTTCTTTTAGCCAGAATTAAGTGAGCTAGTCAACTAAAGCGTGCTAGGTGAAGTCGTGATGAACAATTTTCGGCAGAAACTTGAGCGAAAGTTGTCATTTAAAGCTATTTAACTTTAGCAGTACACGGTACAAAAGACTCACGGCGTTTCTCATTTATTAAGGAATTCTTTTCCTAATTGATAGATAAGGAGCGCTGGAGTTTCTTAGTTACAAAGGCTTGTTTCTACTTTGCTTTTTCTTCAATTCAAATTGCGCATAGAAAAAAAAACAAGTTAAGAATAGTTTGAGGCAGAAATCGCCAAAAAATTAAGACCAATGAGCTTAGCAAAATGAAATGTCGGTATTGGTTTTTATAAAAAGTGTTTACGACGACATACATCAAAGTTTTAATTCAACAAAACTATAGCGAGCTGGTGGTAAGTTATTTTGTTATTCCAGTGGCGCAATACCAAGCAAATCTGCCGGTACCTGCAGCTGAAGCCTCACCAAAACGTGTTGTTTGTATTGAATTAATGAGCCTAAATTTGGCCGACTGATGACTTTGTACCCAAACGACAGGCACGAGGGAATATAGATCAAAATCTTCACAGCATCAAATGTTGAAACTCAAATCTCACAACTCGAAACATTTAAAACTTTCAGATGCATGTACACCCGGTACTAAGAACCAAGTTAACTCCAATTTCATGTTTTTTATGGTCTGCGTGTTCGACTTTCATCGTTGGTAAGGACGCTTGGCTGCTCTCCATGATTATTGCAAACAAAATTTTAATATCAAACCACTAACCACATAACGGCCAATTGGAAGACGTGTTAGGCGATATATTTGCTCTCCATTCACCCTGTTCTTATTTGAGAAGCGTATAAAAATTAAATTGCCAAGAAGAGAACCATGTTCACAATATATATACGGCATATGAAAGGTGTAACTTTGCCTGCCGGGTAATTAGCAGGCACGGCTTGCGCTCTCGACCTCTCAGGGAGAACTTTTATAGGGAATTAAAACTGCATTGTAGACTTGGAAAAGGTTCTCGACTTGTCGCTTCACTTGAAAATGGGCACCGTAGCAGTAATCGTTGTTCTCCTGGGCACCGTGGCAATGTTTGCAACAGCTGCGCTGAGTTGGATCGTGTCTTGGTACCCATTGTGACGACAGCTTCGGTGCAGGGTTTGACACAGCTTCGGAAAAATATATTCAAAATGAAGAAAAAAACTAGGAACATTTCTGCAAAGAATGGGTCACGGAATACTGAACTGGGGCTTACTTCGCCCAAATGATACATTCAAGCTTGATTCTAAAGTGCACAAATAGGAAAACTAAACGTTAAAAAGCTGAAAGAATCTTTATTCGACACGTCGTTACACATGCAACGCTGCAACAAAAGTTTTGTATTGGAGCTGACGAGCACAAGGGTCATTACTGACAGTTGTTTAAAATTACACCGGATTAAATACTGATGCATGGTTTTGCGGCTTCTGCGAGGTTAAATATTGTCACAACAAAGAAAAAGCCACAAGATCAATGGGTGGGAACTTCTACGAGCACATTGCCTCTGTCACCTTCCGCTGTTATATCCCGCTATTGTACCGTATAGCTGGTCAGACTTTAAATCGGAACAGCAGGCTCCAAAATGACGCTATCGCCATGAAACACCCCTGATTTGCAAACTTTTCCGTGGCCACACCCGGAAAACTACATATTAATTATGTAATTCTGGAAAGAGAATGGCCAGAATGTGAAATGCGGGCGTGCTTTTATTCTTCATTCGTATTCCGGAATGGACAGAACGCCATTCCATCCATTCTGCTCCCAGGCGAAGAATGAACAGAATGTTGCGAATGCATTCTATGTTTCCAGAATTGTGAGTAAAAAAACGCGCTCCAAATAAGACGTGAATACTTAGAAAGGAATGCTTGTTGCAAGCTGGAATATAAACTTGCAAATATACCTTACGATTTTCCTCGACGTTTTGAAACACGCTAGGATTTGAAGCAAAGTTGTTAAGCAACTGTTATTTTGCATTTGATGAAACATTTTGACTTTGCAGTCAGTTAGCGTGCTCCGTTTACGATGTTATCAAGGAATAGTTTTGAAACGTGGGTAATTATGACTTACAAGACTCATGAGTCGTGAGCAATGGTTAATTTTCAACTTAAAACTATATTTGATGTTTATATGGAAAAACTGTGTATTAAACATGAACAAAATTTTTTCCTAACTGTTGGGGGAATTAACTGCACAGGCTTTTAGTTTTTTATTATCATTTTTCGACTAAATTTAGTATATTATTCTCACAGTGTCCATATTCCATAGGTCAGGAAGCGACGAATATATTGTTGTTTGGCGACAAGAAAAAATAAACATGCTAGAAGCTGTTGGTTCATTACTTGTCTCCTTTATTTAAAATAAAAGAAAGTGGATTGTCCAAACACACTTATCTGACTTTTAAGACGAATATCATAGCACGATTACACGAACCAAAGCTACGAACTCACGACGCACGAGTCCCAAATGGACCCAAATCTTATCACAGTTACAATTTCTACCTGGTCACTTTATCTTTACTTGGTTTGCACATGACGTCACAAAAGTCTTAACTCAAAAATATTGATGTTGCAAAGCTCTGCTTGTTATGTGCTTTAGAACTGTGTTGTAAAAGTATTCTCAGAAAGTTTGGGCTGAAAAGAGTGTTTTGTTAGAGAGAGGTTTGAATATTTTTACAACTGGCCAATATCATAATTATGCGAGTCTCGCTGGTCACAACAACCAATAGGTTTGTACACATTGAAACTTTTAGTGCTATGGAGAATACTCGTAAACTACTTTACGTATGATTTGTAGCAAAGTTAAATCAACTGGAGTAGAAATTACTGTCTTGTTTTGGCCGCCGTTTGGTGTTCTTGAAAGGGACATCAATTATGTTGTGAAATGCTGTCATGCTCTGGATGTTGCTCAGTTGTGTAGCTTTTCCCGCTCAGCAAGCTTAGAAATATTATATTGCCTTAGTTTTAGACTAGATTAACTAGTTTTTTCTCTCTGACGTCAGTGCAAACCAAGAATGCGAGTTGGTTATTTGATGTACACGAGAATACAATTAGTAACAAAGAAACAGGAACCTTTGTTCAGCCCTTGAAAAGGCTAAAATATTCTAATATTTTTGGTTCCGTTTTTTCTCATTAGTGTCTTTCCTTATAGCGTTTTTCTTTTGAAAAACCTTTGTAAAGATTAAATATAAATTAGAAACATCAGCAGAATAGAAGAGAAAAAAGAAATTTTTAAAAAACACACCAGTCAAGTTGAAAACAACGAAAATGCCAAACAATGTTTTAAACCAGTACAATTTCTGTAGAATAGTTTAATTGCGAATTTATGTCCTCAGTTGCAATCAGATCATATTTGTGACATCGTCACAAAGCTCGGTTAGAGATTGGTTAATTAACAATGCATATTGTCTTGGTGGCTTTGGTGCGCGCAGTCGCACTGTAACTAACTCATATCTATTTTTGAATCTTAGGAGATTCACGAGACACAATTATGAACGAAACCGATTAAAGCTACAACAAAGCAAAAGTATGGACATTTTGAAACAAATATTGGTTGGTATAATCTGTAACTAGTCCTTTGAATCATCATTGTTCTTTCACTAACTTCAAAGTCCGTAGTTCAAGAGGAATGGCAGAGGATCTGGATATGAATCTGACAAAATAAATAACGCTTAATAAATAAAGTATTAAATTAAACGTCTGGTTGTGTCCTTAGGTCGGTTCACACAAGAATTTCTAGAAAAAGTCCGTTTTCAATGCTGTTTCGTCTATACTTTGTGATAAACCAGTCAACTACCTTTCGCGCGAGACAAATATCGTTGATTGGCTGCGCTCTGAGCGCCCGCTCAAGCGTGGTGAAGTGCTCTTTGGTTTCTTTAATGCCAACATGAAATCATAGCAACGGAGAACTCAAGTGTACTTATGAAAACGTAAACATTTTCGCCGTCCGCACTCGAAATACATTCTAAGTATATACACTTACGGTCTCTTTTTTCGTGAACCTGTCTAATTCAATAGTTATCAACATTTGTACCGGGACAAAAAAAACTAACGTTTATTCCACGAACGCATGTTGCGGAGCAATGAGTAGGCTATCACAAGCTAATACCCAACAAGCGCAGGCGGAATAATTGTTTTATTAAATACCCAAAAATGGAAAAAATATCTCAAATTTTATTTCTACCGGCTCAAGTTTTCGGCAATTTTAAGGGAACCTTCTCGGCCGTGATAAAACTGTCAGTTTCCATATTTGGACAAATTACAGGATATACGATTTATACCAGGTTACCAGAAACTCAAATTTAATAATTTCAATTATTCTGCTTTGCCTGACAAAACTAAATAAAAATTTAAAAATAATATAGACTTACTAAAGTTGAGCAAGTTTTCATTCAGTACACATAGGCATATTTAATTTCTTTTCATTTCCGAACTTCAAATATCTTTAAATATATAATGTATATTATTTAAAACAAAACAGTGTATCACGCTCAATAAATAGAAAAATATTACACTTCGGTTTTTCTATATACAAGCACCTGCACTAAAAATATCGCAACTGTTGATTCAGTTATTTCTCCTAAATCAGTTGGACTTTTACAGTTTAAAAATCTCCTGCAACACCAATGCAATTATACACACCGCATTTTCCTTGGTTTAATAGAACTAACTGCTTGCTTGATGGATTTGGCCATTTTCATATGACACTGACCATTATCACGTGATAAGTGTATTATCATGTGACACTGAGCACGATCATGTGACACTGAGCACTATCATGTGACACTGACCATTATCATGTGACATGTGTATTATAATGTGACATTGAACATGATCGTGTGACACCAACCACTACCATGTGACACTGACCATTATCATGTGACACTGAACATGATCATGTGACACTGACCACTATCATATCATGTGACACTGACCACTATCATTAACCATTTTCATGTGACATATATTATTGAGCATTGTCATGTGACATGCGCATTATCATGCAACAGTGATTATGGTCATGTGACAAAACTGCACAAGATAGACAGACCACTTCTGTGTCAGAAACTCGAGCTGGCAGATGCAAACTTCGTAAGCGATCGATGCCATTTATAACAGTCGGATCAATTTGTAATATATATAAACTAAAGAACATTGACGGTAGCATCTGATTGAGTTGCTAACGTTGGGGTAGTGCACAGCACTAAAATAAACGCAGCATTTTTTATCAACTCTTTTTGCTTTTGTCGTATTTTTCTGTTTAGTTTCTTCTTTTGATAGTTAAATTTGGTTCGGGTTAAGGTTAGGAAAAGGCTAAGGGGAATCATTAGTTGTATTTCTGTGATCCAGGTTTTGTCTTCTTTATTTAACTGATGACGGCAATTAAATGAAATCGCATGGATTATTTACGAAAGAGAAAATTGCCTCGTGGGCAGCCAATCGAAAACCTGTCTGCAAGTGCTCCGAAAGAGACGTAAAAACTATAAGGGAACTATGCAAGCAGTTAAGTTGAAAACGACTTGTCTGAGAAAAATCAAGGTGCTCACTCTATAGTTTTAAGAGTTTCCTCGTGAACGGCTGCCTGTATGTGACAACTGAAAATTCTCACCGGTTTTGAAAGGGTACGAGACTCCAGCGAACACGCATTCGAACTAAAGTCACTGGATGTACTAATTTCAACTGAATTCAGCTGCCTATCAGTCGCTTCTTGGACTCACAGACAGACTTTGGCTTGGATGGTGAATTCTGTTTAAAGAACAAAAAACAAAAATCTAAAAGTAATAAAAGGTCTCTTCTTGGCAAAACTGTTGACGAATGAATGTTATAAATGCCCAACACTTAGGTTTTTTTCGTTGCGAGGTTCCATGTTATTGCTCTGAAACACAGCTTGATAACGTGGTACAAGATAAATCAAGACCCATACTTATCAAAACTGTACGCCTTTAATAGAGTATCAATTCACGATAACATCCGGAGCTGACTTCACGTGTCGACTTTCTCGGTCCACTCTCCTTCTGCCTCTCGTCCTCCCGGTCAGCCTGCTTAAGCCTTGGAGTGTCTGCGACACTGAATGGGGGCGAGACTTGCCAAAAAAGGTACAAGGCTCTGCCAGCGACTCTCCTTCAACTGACGTGTCGACGTGTGAGGCCGAAGTAATTCTGACCAGCGGTAGCGGCATGGAAAGAGGCGCACCTGCGTATAGGAAATAGCAAAAGCGTTTGTCAAGTGAATCCAATTCGTACTTGGCAACAAAGTCAACACTTAATTTACTATTACTATAAATTTTGGAGTTTGTGTGACTCAGTAGAAAAAAACAAGCCTGAAAGGTTGCACATCTGAGAACAGCTTCTCTGATTGATATTTTATGACGTCACTTATGTCTGATAAGTGCAGTGCGTCTTGCAGTCGTTTAATAATTATACGTTAATATTGTTTGTTTTATTTTCCGTTTTTATACCTTTAAACGTTGATATTTCCTTAATAATGTCGCCAGCATAATGACAGCCACTGAACAACAACATACTGTGCACCAATCTCCTAGGCTACGTTTAGTCTCCTTTGTCAGAATGATTTGTCTTTAAAACAACAGAAACTTTAAAATTTAACGACATCGTTTACGAAAACAACTTCTTGGCAGGACTAAACTCTTGACAAGATTTCACAAAATCGTTTTCGGGTCAAATATTATGGCCGTCCTTCTACCCATTGCGAGAACTAATGAAGATATTGTAGTCAACATTAAAAGTTCAAAAGTTAAGAGGTCGTACTCGTAGTCAAACCTTAAGGTCGCTAACCTCTCAACCCAAACAGTTCTCACTCCCAATACTCAGTTCTTCCAGTCACTCGCCCTCCCTAGAATTCGTGCTACAAAGCGGCTAGCACAACTCAAGCAATTTTAAAATATATTTTATAACACAACTTACTATGAAGTATGCGCTGTTATCACCTTAAAAATCATGTGAGACTGGGGTATTGGAAAAAACGGAAGGGGGAGGGAATTAGCAGAGTCGGATAAAGACGAGAAAACAGGTGCTAAAATTATTCACTACATAAACTTTATGTAGCTCACCTTCTGGAGAGTTTGTGAAATCTTTTAGAGACTTGGAGGTAAGTGCAGGGGTCTTGCCCGCACGAACAGTCTTGCTGTGCGACTTCTTGGGCATGTAATCGATATTACTAATGGCGCTGTAGTCACTGATGCAGGATATTGCATCCAGCGGTACTCCCCCTTTCTTGACCTTCAATGTCTCATGTTTGCTCGCCATGAGACGCCTTGGATTCTTTTGCGAGCGGCTTGTGAGAAGTTTAAGGTTTCCCGCGTCTTTTACTTGGTCTTTGGCGGGAATCGGCTGGTGTATCTTCAGTGGTGAAATCTTCGAAACTGGCAAAGCCAGTTCAGTTTCTTCCGGGATAACTTGAATCTCGGCGACAAACTCTTTTTTAAACGCTTTGCTTTGTCCTTTTCGCACCTCCTTTCCTGCAGTTTCCTGGAATCTTTCTCCCTGGGGTGTTTCACCAAGTATTTTGTTTTCGTTTTTTCCGAGTTCATCGTGATCTTCCTCCAAGATGGCGCTGTTTTTGTCAGAGGTTATTTCCTTGGGAGTCAGCGCGATGGAGACTGAGGAGCCGCGCCGGAACGAGACCACGGAGCCCCTGCGATACGACGAGCCAGCGGTGGGATTCTTAAGACTCGAAACCAGCTTGTTCGGAGGTTTCTCTGTAGTCGAGGCTGCAAGTTAAAAGCAGTTATTGATTTTTAAAGTATTTATTTATTTATTATTCATTAATTTATTAATTTTGTCAGCTATAGTTTTTGAGAGACAACTGGTTCACGGAAACTCAATCAACTTATAAAATATTCAACCTTTCTCTATGAGAATTATTCACTGAGTACTCCAATTAAGGAACCCACAATGACAAGTTGCATGTGTAACATAAGAAATAAGTCCAATCAAGTGTTGAATTTCTAAAAATAAACTCGCTCTCAAATAGCGCAACACTCGAGTCCTGGCGTTAAATCGCGTAGATATACGGTATTTTAAATTATTTACAGAAAGCGTTTACACTTATAACTCGATTGAACTAAGAAAGCATACATTCGCGTTCATCGCATCAATTTGGTCACTCAAGAAACTACATCTCTAAACAGTCCAACAATGCAGTGATCTAATGAGCGTCTTGGACAATCCATTATTAACAATCTGCTAAACACTTATGTTGTTACATGCTACATGCTACATGTGACTTTTTCCTATCTAAAAAATCATGGAATTAGGAAATCCATTGCCTGCATCACACCACGGTTTGTATCAAAGAAAAGAAGAGAATCGGAGACACGTATAAGATTTGTCCCAGTAATGTAGATAGTCGTCAGTTACATACCTGTGCTGCCTTTTCTTTTTTCCTGAACTGTGAGAATGATAAAAAAGATCTAATTTAGGATGTTAAGTTGCAAAGGAGCTCTCAATACAGCGACCAACATCACTTAAGGCAGACATGCTGTACTTACTAGGCAACTTCGCTGGTTTCTCTTCAGATACTTTTGTCCGTGACTTTGATGATTTTGATCTTCTACTTTTTGCATCATCTGCAAGGCGTACAACAAAAAGTTCTACAGTAAGATCTACGAAAGACATAAAAACTTAAAAAATTTTAAAAATAAAACAAGAAAAAATGATTGATCTATTCATATGTCGTCATCAGCTCTGCGCTTCAAGAGATGCAGAGCTATGGGGATGAAATGGTTTCGTTCAGTAATTCATAAGTTAGAATACCTGTCTTTGCACAGAAAAGGTTAACCACTTCCCTTCAATACAAATGGAAGTTATGAAACAAAACAAACGAATCGGAGCTGCAAAAACACTGTTTTTATAAACTGATAGCTGTCTGATTGGAACCTGTGTTTGCTGTGCTCCTCTCGTAGAAAGCCTCCTCAGGAAGCTCGATTCCCTGTTCTCTCAGACGTGCAATGTGTTCCTGCCTCTCCTGTTCTACCACGTGTTTGGAATAGTACCAAGAGTTCACATCGTCTTCATCATTGTACTGGAACATCGAGGCAGTTTCCAAGCTGAACAGACTGAAAGTAACAGGAAAAAGGAGCAAGATTAAAGTCAAGAGGTTAATCAGTCGATTGATTAGACGTCCTCGCGATACTTAGCGAGTCTTTGAACCTGTGGTTTAGAAAAAAGAAACGAAACAGTAAAGAGATTCTCATAGGATGCTACGCTGAATCTATCAATTTTTCTTGAAATTTAAGTTCTTTTACATTTTTTTTCTATTTGTGAACATGAGCTCCAAGGTACTCTAACTAAAGACTTTATTATGAAAATTAAAACTTAAACGTTGTCCGGTGCACTTTAAAACCCAGATATAATATGTTAACTTGTTCAATTCTGAAACGACATTTAATAACTCAAGAGGCTGCAGAACGTTGCGACCAAGCAGAGGATCAAGTGTAGTTAGTATAACCCGATGGTAAAAAAATATCTAACAAAGAATTCCCCAAGTCATAATTTCCTTAAATAATTACCCAGTTTAAATATTTCCTAATACAAAATTCCCCAAATCAAATGTTTTCATTATATAGAGTTCCCCAAAGAAGCGGTTTCCTTTGAAGTCATTTTTCGTTGAGATATTTCCTAATAAGGGACTTCCCGAATCAAAGATTTCCAAAAAAACACTTCCCCAACTCAAAGACTTTCTAATAAACAGTTCTCTAAATCGAAGCTTTTCTAAGAAGTGGATCCCCAAATTAGAATTTTCTAAACATTAATTCCCCAAATCAACGATTTCTTACAATTTAGTTCTCTAAATGAATAGATTTCCCTAAGAAATTAAAACAAATCAAAGCAATGCAGAAATTACCAGGAAGTGTACAAGTGTTCTCATCTTGCAGACTCAATCTCAGTCGTTTCCTGCTTGTGTTTTCATTGTCTTATTCAAGAAGAGGCGATCGGAAAGTCTTCCTCCTTCCCTTCCAATCATTCCAATCGCCCAGTCCCCTCGCTCGTTCAAGTTCCCTCTTCCCGAGTAAGACAGTGAAAACGCAAACAGGAAACGACCGGGATCGAGTATGCTCACCTTGTAAGATCTTCCCTTCTCCTGTCTCGCTCTTCCTTCTCCCTCTTTTTCCTCTCTGCACTCAGTCGAGTGAGTCTCCTGCGTTCGCTGGCTTCCTTCTTGGCCTTGGTCTCTGCTCTGTGCTTCTTCAGCTGCTCCTCAAGGTACTGCAGCTGGTCCTGCCCTTCTGGGATTTTGCTGCGATACGACACAAAGTCCTTCCAGTGGTTGAAAAGTACACGAAATACAGTGGTCTGAGGAAAGAACAAAACAAGTTCGTTAAAGGAAATGGAAAAAATAGCTTAATTCCTTGGCTTCGTGGCTCCTATCTCGCCGCGTTCGCTCATTTCACAGTCGCACACTGTAGTAGTTTACTTTTTGTAGTTTGTAGTTTACTTTTTCGTTGTACTTGGCCTTCCGGTTCGTACAGACGCGTTGGAATGAAATTTCACGTCGTCCGTAATTTTTCATGACTTAGCAAAGATCCTTATTCCCACTGTTTTAATCAAGATAATATTTTCTGGAAACATTAGGTTTGCCACAACAAGATTCAGAAAGGGAAAACATTATTCTTGGAGTTCGAAGACAGACTTTTATTCTTAGAAAAGTTTATTCTAGCGAAAACATTTAACTGAGTGAACACAGTATATAACATTCCAAACCTTACCGGAGCGTCTCTGAAGACATGTGATTGCTCTTCTTGGAATTCGATGAGAGACTTTTATACATTACAAGATAAGTTCATTCAAGAGAAAACATTTAATCGAGTGAACAGAGTACTGTAATTTTCAGTATATAAAATTCCAAACCTTACCTGAGCTTCTCTGAATTAAATATCTTGGAATTCGAAGACAAAAGTATATTCTATAGAGAAGCTTGTATCAGACAAAGCATTTGACTGACTGAAGACAGTAGTACAACCAGTACATAACAACCTTGACTGAGCCTCTCTGAGTCGTACTTTTCTTTGAATTCGACTGAAGACAGAAGTATATTCTATAGAGAAACTTTATCAGCCAAAGCAATAGACTGACTTAACATAGTAGTACAACCAGTACATAAAAACCTTACCTGAGCTTCTCTGAAGACATACGGATGGACGGAGGGACTTCTACCCGACAATCGGTCCAAGAGTTTGTCTCCCATCTCCATGGGGATGTCGATAGGTAGTTCTGGCGATATCGCCGAGTTCAAAAAACATTCCACAATCGTTTGAACTTTCTTCTTTATCAACGATTCCTGCGCATGGGCGTGGCACAAGTCCTGGTCAAAAATTGTTAAGAATTTTAGTTTGAATCCCAAACATACTAGTTTCAAACATATACTATTTAATCAATCAATTGGTCAAATGTTAGAAAAAAATACACAAGTTTATTGCTTTCTCAACACAAGCAAAATATATGATCACTTTAAAGGTTTTTGACAACTTGGTCAAAAGTTACGACATTCTTGGATAACACATAATATTGCCACCAGTGAGTTCACCTTGAATCTCTGCACCTCAAGCCAGAACTGAATGTCATTATCAAACGTTTCTCCTTTCATGGTAACAAACGTTCGGAATTGAGCGCACGTGGCGGCGTTAAGAAGGGTCTGACGTAACGCCACGACATCACGTGACGAAGACACCCATCTGCTGTTCAGAATCTGGAAGATAAAAACAAACGGGACTCAGAATCATTTTCTCGTTTCTGCGCTAAACTTTAATGGTTTCAAAATACTTTCTCGGATAGTTTGACCAAAAACACATTTAGAAGCTGTTTAACCATTTAAGTTACCTCTCTTTCCAAACCCCCTCTTTGCCTGTCGGTGAGTTAAAACAAAGATTGCTGAGGGAAACCTAAAAAAACTATTAAGTTTACCAAATTGCCGCAGATCGACACTACCAAAAAAACAACATTACATGGCACAGCTTTGATAATGAGGTTGTCTTCCATTTTTCCGTTCTGGTCGGCCTAAAAAAACTGGTTTTGGCCAGTTTGAACGGAAACGTCCAAGGCGCACACAGTTCTTTTTACCCGTAACAACCCTCCAAATTTCCGTGCTTTGGCCGTTCGGAGTAAGGAAACCGAACGACTCCGATCTATAAGCGGCCTACTCTGCTCACAACAAGATATGAGAACTCGTGCGTTTCATTTGGGAACTGATTCTTTTGGCCGGCCAGACCGGAAAAAATAGAAAGCAACCTGAGTATCAACAGACATATCTGCTTGTGTAACGTAAAGCCGCTAACTGCCTTCGCAAAACATAGAACGCTATACCTTCCAGGCGGCCTCGCTTCTCTGTAGCCTCCGTTTCAGTAGGACATCCTCTACAATCTCTTGTACGTTATTACGAGGCTTCTGGCGCTCAATGAACTCTGCTGTCTGTTTGAACATCATCAGCCACCTCCTTTCGATACGAGCACGCACATACTTCTGGCTTTCAAATATCACGGGAGATATCGGTCTCTCCTTAATTTCCCTGCCACCGTTAATAGTTGTTACCTGGAGCGAATGTAAAGAAACAACACAAACTCTTCGAGAACAAGAACCAATGGCTGATTTTTAAAATGAGTAACCTTTTTGGCTTAATGTTTCAACGTAAAATAACAGAAGAAATTGTTTTGAACCTATTAAAGAGCAAAACGGTACAAAAAGAAAAGGAATGAAAACTAGGGTGTCTGTGGACTATTTATAATGGGAGTATACACGGGACGATTTCTTCATTTCGTTTAAAATGGTGTGATTTGAGCCACCTACTTACTACTGTCATTCATTTATTCTTTTGTCTCATCTTGCGACTCTTTAACGCAATTTTACGCTTTTTAAAAAAAAAAATGCAACAAACACGTCTTCATGTTGTTTCCTTACTGAATCCCCGAAAGTCCGACTCCTTTTCCCAGAACAAAACGTATTTCTTGTCTCTCAGTAAAAACTTGCTCTCTGACTTCTTCCGAAATGAAATTTTGAAGAAGGGGAGCAAGAAAGAAAATCAAATGATACTGTAAGTTACCATCCTTACTCAGGGTATGATTTGGATACGGGTTGGGAATAAGATTAGCTAAGTTAGGTTAGGTTATAGATAAGGTTTGGTCAGGGTTTGAGTTTACATATAGTTAATGTTAGCTAATTTGCGCTAGACATGTGTTCCGTATGCACAATGCTTTGTTACACTAACCATATTTTGACCTTCCCTGGTTGCTGGGCTCTCTGGTCCAAAGAAGTACTTTTTGGTCAGCCAGCTAGTTCGCACCTCCTTCGCCTTGTTGTCCCGCTTCTCTTCCATATACCGAGGAATACGCCGAAACGTTTCCATGTCCGTCCACGCCATCAAGTCCCTCACGCCTAGAGTTAATTCAATCGTCAGTATGAGCCGTTTCACAATCATACGAAGTACGTACAAGCGTTTTGTTTGTTGGGCCACACGTCCTGTATACATGGCGGATTGTATGAATGAGTAAAGATGTTGTTTAAAATGTATTTTAATTAATATATTTCTATTACATTTTAAAATAATATCTCCACTCATTCATACAATCCGCCATGTTTACAGGACGTCACTTGCCCGCAAAACAAACCGCTTGTACGTCTGTATCCGTCCCACCGTTTCTGTCAGTCTGTTTGTCTGTCTGTCTGTCTGTCTGTCTGTTTGTTTGTTTGGCTTTGTCTTTAGCTATCTGCGTATCAACCTTTTCATCTATCTGTTC
>JAOBRG010003907.1:0-24213 GCA_027574985.1 Umimayanthus nakama | reverse complement strand
GGGCGTGCGTCTATCGAGATTTAGATGCACGCTCGCGCCATACAAAAGCGCGCGAAAAATTGCCAGCTATGTTCTAAAAGTTATTGTTGGAATTTTTATCTTGATTAAAAGGGAAAAAAGCCTTTGAATTTGCAGCCTAAAGTAGGTTGGACGTCACATGTAATCGAAAAGGCATAATTTATTTGTTGTTTTCAGGAGATACATGTAACTTAGCACTGCCTAACTCGCACTCATTGTCACTGTTCATGCTCACGTGGAGAAAACACTTACAACAGCGAATAATCAGTAAAATCCAAAGGATTTACGTAGTACGTATCAGTTGCATTTATGCATGAAAGAATGTAACTTCTTCAAACATTTTAGAACTCCACTATTGTTTACTAATAATTATGAGTGCATACAATGTTAACTGCCGTTCCTGGTCTTTTCCAGTTGAAACAGCTGGGCCACAGCGTCGATAAGGTGCGTGTGAATAATTATAGGTACTACCTTCTTGCATAGAGTTGAAAAGGATGCAAGCCACATCAAGAAGCTGACACAATTTTAAAGATGTGTTTACTTGAACACCGTCCTTTAATAAACTCTGCGTTCTCTTTGCAGTTTCAGCTGCCATCGTATTCTATGAATTACAAGTGTACGTAGTTTGTCGTTCAGTCTTGTGCGGTAGTTACACAAGAATGTTTTTAAAATTCATTTTCCATAGACATACATGAGCACTCTGAAGCCGTAACTTCCATATAGCAATTTGTTTTTGAGGGCATCTGGTTGTATGAAAGCGTAATTGTGTTTTTTTAGTGTACTTGTACATGTAATTGTGAGTACAAGTAGAGATTTGCCGTTGTATTAATAGTTGGCTCAAGCCAGTCTCGTTTCCAGACCCATTCTCACCTCACATTACTTGTACCTGTCAGTGAGCAAAATGCAAGACTGCTAGTCAGAAAAAATAACTCTTTCTTTGTCGGCTAGTAAGCCAAATTAATGGTTTAATTAGCAAAGATTGATATCACCAGTAAGTTAGATAGATTAAAATTGACATCTTAAACTTGTGAATGAATGAAAGGAATGAATAAAATCCCTTATTTGGAAAAATTTATTATAACAAGCAAGGGATTTTAGGAGAAGCGGTGTCCGCTTTGCCTCGGTTATTTTTTTTACTGAACATGATGACCAAGACATAGCAGAAATAGATATGTAAATAAAAATAATACCTATTGTATGAAATCAATCGTGCAACATTACAACTTACCTAGCATTATTTACAGTCTTTCTAAAGCTGCGCTAGTTTCGCTACCTCCTAACGTTGCCAGAAAAAGAGTTCCATATAATGCTGCTCTCCGTTACAGCAGAAACATTTTCCCGTATTCTGTATTGGGTTGGGATAATGTTGATCAATTGACGTCCGGTTTTTTTGGAAATGTACGAAAACTTTTCTCTCAGATAGTTTAGAGCAAGACCATTTAGCGCCTATTACATAAAAAAGGCCTTATTACTGATTAGCTTCTAAGATAGGGTCTTCGAATTTAGTTGTTCTAACAGTATTAGTATACTTTTGCCTAACGAAGCTAACGCTGTCAATCCATATCAACCATTTTTTAATCAAAAATATTAAAATAAACGTAATTTTACGTCCTTTGTAGGTCGAGTTCATCGTGATGGGCGGAACGTTTATGTGTCTTGATGAAAGCTACAAGGACTACTTCATCAAAAATCTCCACGATGCATTGTCGGGACACTGTAGTAATAATGTGGACGAAGCTGTCAGGTAAAATTAAACTGTCCGATCAACAGGACAAGAAATGTTCCTTTCACAGCTGTTCCCGATGTTTGTGGGAAGAAAATCAGTATGGATCCCTTTAAATGTTCCTAACAGTAAAGCGAATAGGTTATTATTCTTGTTAATATTTCTTTGAATTTAAATTCAGTTTCTTATCAAGAATGGAAAAACATAGATGTTGGTAGAACCACTGTACAAATATCCCAAAATTAAATGAAACTTTTTGAGCAAAAGCCCTAGAAAGGAAGTGGTGTCACACGGAAAAATGAGAAAACATCTCTGACCCGTGTGCGTATTGAGTGTGTCGAGAGGATGTTTATGTTTAAAGTATTCCCGAATGTGTTTCTGTTCTGCAATGCACATTGTCAGTCGAACGCACATTAAATATGTATTGAATAATACAATTTCGTTATTATTTAATTATTATTGTAGTTGTTGTTATTATTATTATTATTATTATTTTTACTATTGTTAGTATTATTTTAAATTAGTACTTCATCGTTATTTTTGTTATGTTAAATATTTAAGCTGAAAATACCTTTCAACACCGTATAGTACTGTTATCAACGGGGTCCTGACAACAAAAAATACAAAAAGGTTAAATCAAAGACAATAACATTACTTTACAGAAGATACAGTTGTAAACATTTAAATACTCCGTGGTATAACTGACACAAACAGAATTGTCTAGTCCAGCTCTAGATCACACAGAGCAGAAAGGCAGTTGACGTTGAGTTACGGTGGGTTTACCGAGATTTAGCTTTCATGCGCGTGTTTGCAGGTATTCTGAGAGGAGTAAAACTAAGTGTATAGGGATCACTATAGAGACACGACCGGACTACTGCCTAAAGAAACATCTCAGGTAAGGAGAAAACTCTCTTCAAACACATTAAAGATGTACTTAAACACGAGATTCCGGTGTAATAGGCCAAGCCCCTCCTCTTTTCACGCCTCAAAGCTCCTAACGTAAAATTCAAACTTTGCAACGACGACAAACTTGGCGTGTGTGCATGAGTCTTCTTCTTCTAAATACGTGAACTCTAAAGGGTGAGGTTTCGTATTGCAAGAAATAAATACATAGTGCAAAAATAGTAGTTGGGTAACGACTGCAAGCGTCGTTTTGTAATTTTTGGCAATCTTGACAGCTCCAACTTCGATATTTTACTTTCAGATATTTTATTATTTCGCGCTGTGAGAAACAAGTATTTAAATAATCGGTAAAGCGTAAAATCCAAATAATGAGATGTTGACTCGATGACGGCTGATTGTCAACTGAACGTTTGAAGCCCCGTGGCCACCCTTCTTATAGTTATGCCGGAACCTTGTGTTTAAGCGTGGCTCACGCTTGTGAAATAAGAAAAGGCGCAAGCACAAGAAATTCAAACAAAAAGGGAAAAGACAAAGGAACGCTGATGTGAGCTTGCCCCATCACGTCGCACACTTGGTACTCCTAAACGTCCTTTCCTTTGTTATTTAGGTTGCTTGTTCCTACTGTTATTCTTGTTTCTCAAGTGTGAACCAGGCTCTGCAAAGTGCAAGACAAAATTTGTGCAGAAAAAAATTAAACTATAAAATAATCCTGAAAAATTTAAGCGTTTCCAGTTTGTATTCAATTTAATTTATTACATTTTCACTGCTAACATGCACTCATCAGATTAGTAATTACATGTACGCCCCAGTGCACAAACCATACGCACGTCCTGGCTTACCGAAATTATAAAAACTCGATTATTTGAAAGAAAAATGGAGTTAACCGAATTTGAAACTTCCAAACACTTCTGAAAGATTGTACCCTCCATAATGTTTTTTCGTGACTGTCGAGTAGAGAAGGAACGTGCACTATTTCCAATTCAAAAACTTAGCTTATATTAGACGCGTGCAAGTGTTTACTTTCATGATCCAATCTCTCTCTGTCTCTCCAGCTCCATGCTCAGCTACGGGTGCACAAGACTGGAGATTGGCGTACAGAGTGTGTATGAAGACGTCGCCAGGGACACAAACAGGTGCGAACCCTTCTGAGTCGTCTTTAAAATGATGCTGTAAGATACGCATTACAATTGTCACTGCTAATACTAACTTCTAGTTTCGATATGTTGGCTCTTTCGTCTGTTCCTGGCAGAAACTCGATTGAAAGAAAAGAAGTGCCAGTAAAATGATATTTTACTCTCCTACTACATACCACCTACGTACGTATATCATCACATTTTAACACGTCACATTATCATACAACACATCACATCGTCTCTGATGACACATTGCAACACATCTAGATGAACGTATGACATAACACGTGACGTTATCCAGTAATACACCACATCACATCATAGTTTATCCACCGCATAAAAGGTTCGTTCTAACATTACTTTGCAGAGGACACACTGTCAGAGCTGTTAGTGAGTCTTTCCACCTGGCAAAGGACTCAGGCTACAAGGTTAGTAGCTCCTGAGGGAGGGGTGGGGGGGGGGGGGGCATGTTTTGCGCTGGCAGTTGTTAGTAAGAACTAAGGGTCACCTTCAAAATTTGGATTGGCATTACCTGTTAGTTTTTCCTTTTCTCATCAAAAACATTCCTAGATACGTTATTTCCTTTAAAAGCCGTGTATTTATTTTGTACTGATGTTGCAACGGTTTTCCATGATGTTGTGGTTTGTTACATTAGGTGTCTATGGATCGGTATTGTATTCGCTTGTCACAGTTATTCTGTGCTGTATTATCCATTGTTACTAATATGATTCCTGAAGTATTGTTATTATAACTATAAACTCGTCACTTCGCACTTTCGGCCGTTTATATTTTGAGAAACGTCAGTCGTACTATTCTCAAAGTGTTCAATTAAATGTTGTAGCCGCTTGAAACTGCAGTACATGGCCCATGCTCCGCCCAAACAAAAAAAAAGGTGATTATGACTGTTAAATGTTTTGTCCGCGCGAAGTTTGCAGTAAATGACCCATGTTTCTGCATGCACCAAGATTGAACAGTAATAAGGAACTTATCTATTGTGGTTGTAGGTTGTAGCTCATATGATGCCTGATTTGCCCAACGTTGGTCTGGAAAGAGATATTGAACAGTTCATTGTAAGTTATTACTGGATCGTGTGACTAATAATGATGAGTATTGCTCTAATGTAGTCGAGCATGCGACATTCGTTTGTACTGTGTTGTCTAAGATATGTAATCAATGGCCAATCACAAGCAGGATCAAGGTTGCTATTGCCACTGTGATTGGTTGTTTTCAAACCTATACAAAAGCAATACAACATTACCGTAAAAGCTCCAATAAGCCCCCGGAATTCTTTGACAGACAAAGACAGAAATACACTATGTCTATGGAGTTTTAAACGCTACGCAACTTTGATAACAATTATAAACTATTACGCTATCTAAAGAACAATATATAAAACCTGAAAAATAGAAATAAAATATATTTTAACACAGTATGCCTTCTGTTTTAACGCTTACAGTTTTTTGTTGGTGGAGGTTGGGGGGGCTTATTAGAGAGGAAGGGCTTATTAGACTTTTTACGGTAATTGTAATCAATTATCTTCATTCTTAACTAGAGTTGCAGTTAAAAACTAAATTATTCTGGATTTTAATACTGTGGAGTAAAAAGGTATAAAAAAACTTGCTATAGAATACAAATAAGACCAGACCTTACTAACAAAAACTGATAGGGATGCTGTTATAAATGTCTTTCTATAAACGATCGTTTCTACAAGTAGGAATTTAACTGTCGTCTCCTATGTATTAACGGATTTTTCTTCCCAGTCACTCATTCACCATATTTGAGCGTGACAATCCTGCATAGTTAACACAATTCTCCATAGTAATCTATCTCTGGGTACGGTTCTCAAACCTTCAAACTTCAAACTGCGAGCACTCTAATGTGTTTCACTGATTAATTACTTGCCTTTAAGGAGTTTTTTGAGAACCCGGCTTTCAGAGCAGACGGTTTGAAGATCTACCCAACGTTGGTAATCCGTGGAACAGGTTAGTGTCATCTCAGATTGCACGCGTTCTTTAGCTAGAATTAAGCATGACATGTACAGTACTCAGCTGGGAATGTTGAAAAGGAAAGTGAATCCAAAAACACCTCAACATCAAGGATACTGTCACGTATTTCAATCAAGAATCGAATTATCTTCTGTATCTGTCTTCAATCTTAAAGTTAGTACCACTACCTTTTCTATATCATTTACGGTTTGTAGTCCTTTCAGATTTTCAAACTCTTCCCCTTCCCTTCTATAATGAACGTTTCCCTTTCTAATATTCTAAATGAATGAAGCCAAACACCAAACCCCACATCACATCTTGGTAGAACTTCAGATACCATCTGCATTTGTCTTTATAGGTCTGTATGAGTTGTGGAAAACTGGAAGATACAAGAGTTACCCTCCTAACACACTGGTAGACCTTATAGCTAGGATTCTAGCGCTGGTTCCTCCGTGGACGAGGATATACCGTGTACAGAGGTAGGTGTAGAAAGAGCAAATATTTCGACCATGTTGCAAGTGAAGGATTTATAACCATGAGATACATTTTTCATACTGACTCCACTTTGATCGAGGATCTACGATGTCTTTAAGTGAATTGAGAAACTGTAGATATTTGAAGTAAAGTAATGTTGGAAAGTATGCATCATATAGCTTAAGGATCTACAGTGTTCAGCTTTAGGTTCTGAAACTGTAGACTGCACTAATCTTGACAGAACATTTAGGTTTGTTTACTGATTCAACTGAAAACGACGATTACGCAGTGTTTCGAATAATACAGAAACAAGGTGCACCACTTCAGTTTTGTTCGAAAAGGAAAAAAGACAATTGTCTTTGCAGTGTTTATGGTTTGCGCGACTAAACTACTGATTTAAATAGCACTACTATAATGGAGGATCTGCGAAGATATGGTGAAAAATTTTGCATAAACAACGTGTACCCTGTGCAAAGGTTATACGAGAATCTTGTATTCCTAAAACAAATAGGAGTTCAACGCCTATTCCAACTTGGACCAGGGTCTGTTGAACATTTCGGAAGTCAATTTTGAGCAGCAAATATACTAAAGTGAATAGTTTATTATACGCCATACAGCTACGATCTTAGTTAAGTTACATAGTTTGGAGCAGCAGCGGTTTTCAGTTCATTTTTGCTTTTGTAGAAGGAGCACAGCGTGAATGGAGCACTGAAGACGGATTCGTTTCGTGTGGTATCTAGATAAAACAGTTTACAAACTGTTATCCTGAGTGAAGAAATGCTAGCTAAGTTAAGGATCTTTCAGTCAGATATCAGGTGAAGGTGTTGATCATTATACATTTGTTTTACTCAGTTCTGTTGTTACTTCATTATTCTCCATTTGTTGTAGAGATATACCGATGCCCCTTGTTAGCTCGGGTGTTGAACACGGCAATCTACGGGAACTTGCCTTGGCAAGAATGAAAGATCTGGGCACGCAGGTGTGTATGTGTGTGTGTGTATGTGTGTGTGTGTGTATGAGTGTGTATGTATGTGTGTGTGTTGTCTGTCTGTCTATCTATGAGAGACAGAGAAAAGGGAGATATTTGAGAAAGAGGGAGAGGGAGAGATTGAGAGTCTGTGCTTTATATAAGTAATTATTTGTGATGATATCTTTTTCTTTTGTGTAAGGTTGTGTTCCTTTTTGCATTTCTTCATATGTTTCGCCAGCATTTCATGACTTAAGTTTGTTTCTTGCCAAAATTCCTCACTTGTTCTTTGCAGTGCCGTGACGTACGCACGCGGGAGGTCGGCATTCAGGAGATTCACCACAAAGTTCTTCCTTATCAGGTGACACTTCTGAACCATAGAACTTTTCTTATTATTTATATACATGCACGTAGACACCCAGACATACAGATAGATACACACAGAGAGACACACATAGCATACGTACAGATATACACACAGAAGGACAGAAACAAACACAAACTCAAACGATCAATCAAACAGGTTTCATTTATACAGAACAATCGACCCTCTTAACGGTTCTTGAGGCAATTGAAAACCTGACGTTAGCACTCTGTATGCGTCAGAAACGGAAAGAGCAGGTCGGAATTAGTGAGTGCCGAAAATTTGGGGAGTTAATGTTGAAAACTGTAGTTCTTGTAAAGTTTTTAAAAGGGGAAAATGTAACAGAGAACGTATTGGAATTTTGCGTTTGGAGGCATGCGATATTGCCCTCCCATCCTCGATCCCATGCAAACTCAATACATTTTCTTTTAGATTTTCGGGGTAGTTTTTGTTTTTAAAAACCACGCTTATGTCACAATTTTCAATATTAAATCCCGATATTTTCGGCACTTACTAACTATTACCTGCTCTTTCCGTTTCTGACTCTACAAAGTGCTAATTGTCTCAAGAACCGTGAAATGGGTCTACAAGAGGAAAACAATCAGCCAAAGATTGGGAAGCGCTTGTATCTCGTTTTTAGTTTTGCGTTTATCGATTTTTCCCTTCAAAACATGCAAGCTGCTGTTTTGCAAAGAGAGCTTTCTACATACAGAAGACTGCGATTAAAGACTGGAATTGTTTTAAGAGCGTTGCGTTAACTGCGTCTCGTAAAAGAAAAAGCTTTAGCATGTCAAAGAGTGGGTTTCATGAAAACATTTTATAATACTCAGTGAATTGCTGCAGGTTGAAATTTTAAATTGGCTCTACCATTTTCTTTTAGATTGAACTGATTCGCCGCGATTATGCAGCTAATGGAGGTTGGGAGACGTTTCTGTCCTATGAAGATCCTGAACAAGATATCCTTGACTGTAATTTCTTGAGTAACAGTACCATCAAAAATTATTCTGTTCTCACTACAAGTAAACCATCTGCAATGAACACTTGTGATTAAAAAGCAAACAATAAACAGCACTCCCTGCACTGCAAGTGCATTTAATCCAAGGAGTTGATTTAATTGAAGAGAAACATAACAAAACTGTTTTATCATTTTCAGTGTTAGCTACTCTTCAAATGATTGTTATTTGTTGATATGTGTTTATATTAATTTTATCATGTTTTTGTTTGCATCATCTTTAGCCACCTGGTCTGTACAGACATAATTTTTACATTTCCAACTTCTCAGTTAACAAAATTTTGTTTCCTAATGTACAGCGTTTTACATTTAAAGCATATTTTAAAATTGATGTAAGTAAAATTTATATAAATCATGTGGTCTTTCACCTCTATACAGTTCATTCCCACCATCTGTAGGCTGTGTTTTTATGGACCGTATAGCGGCTTCCAGAAGCGACTGTATGTGCTTTCTCTTCGACCTCATTAGCTGCATCTTTGCTACTCAGCATTAACCTTGTTCCCAGTCAACTCTTTGGCTTATTGGTCGGCATGATGGGCGGCGCGGTTATCTTTGTCTTGATTTTTTGCGGGCCACCATCTTGAAAATGAGGCGCTGAGTAACCAGGCACGGAGCGGCTGGATGGAGGAAGATGCTTGGAGGCTAACTCAGCATCACAAAACTGCGTTGTTGAAGATTGTTTCTTCTTTTTATTTACCGATGATGCTTTAGCCATGTCAAGGTACGATAAAAACAACATAGCATTGGCCACACACAATACAAATAATGCTAATACTAACACGCCTAAAGCAACCAAATGGAAGCAAATCCTTAACTGATAGCACATATTCTGGTCGGGCTTTTGCGTCTTCGGAAATGCTCCGAGATGACATTCAGAGCTGAGTTGAAGGGAGGCTGTTCCATCGTGAGAGAACTTCACGTGTATCCTTTATTTGTTGTTGTTCAGTGGAAAAAAATAATAGTTTTCGGGTTTGGGTGAAACTAAGTATATACCCGCGGATCACATATATTAGCAAATAACTTATTAAACACGGGATCCAAGCTGGCATTTATTTACGTTGGAGCAGTGTGAATATATAGGCTAAAACTACAATACAATAGTATGAAAAAACAATTGCAAAGCTCAACTTTGAAAACTAAAGCTAACATTATCAACAATACCCAACCATACTTACATTTCCATTCACGTTAAACACAGAAATTTTCACCAGTATTTTGTAACAAAGCTTGTACTTAAGAGGAATCGTGTATTTTTGTTTTCTGATGAACAGACGCTTATTTGGTTGTTTCATATTTTTTCATTAAGTTCCAAGTTTTAGCTCCCTAGTATCACAAGTGGATTTTGCCATAATAGACCAGTTTCGTATTCCCAATTGCCGCTGACTACAATGACTATAATAGACTCGCTTTCACAGCACGAGCCTCGACCTGACGTTAAATATTAATAAATTCCAGTGTGGATATGAGCTATTAACAGCTCTGTGTATTGTTGGAGATTCAGATCTCGCCGGTATTTGTGAATATTTAACATCAAGACGAGGCTCGTGCTGTAAAGACGAGTCTAAACTCATTGTAATCAGCGGCAACCGGGAATACGAAAATGGTCTATTGCAGTTGATAGCAGAGATAGAGGAGCTGACCTTTATTGCCCCTTAACCCAAGCCTCATAGCTATGGCAGCGTTGTCCCCGTCAGTGCACGTGATCCCTCCAAGTTCCAGCATCAGGGGTTCGGAATGTTGTTGATGGAAGAAGCCGAGAGAATTGCTCGAGAAGAGCATGGATCGGTGAAAATAGCCGTTATATCAGGTTTTTTGTCAATGCTACTTCATAAATATGTAAAGATCTCTAAGCACCTCATAGTTGGCCTTGGAAAACTTTGGGTGACGCGTCGCTAAAATCGTTTCGTTGGACGAAAGTAGATGGACTTTTTAAAGTCCGTTTCAAAGTTGTTTTTTTCAGTTTAGTTCGATTCAATAAATTTATTATCAAAGGTGAAGTGGCCATGACTCTTTAAATTATTTAGAGATCTTCCAAATAATCAGCCATCAAGCTTTGAAACTCTTTCTGTGTTTGTATGCCGCGCATGTGTAGACCAAAAGTTTAGCAACGTTCGATAAGGTGTTCCGTTTTTCCTTTGACAGGTGTTGGAACAAGAAACTATTATCGCAAAATTGGCTACGAGTTGGAAGGGCCATATATGGTAAAAAGCTTGCTGTAGGACAGCCTTATACGGCTAAGAGCCTGCTGTTGAACCAACTATGATCAAGAGCATGCTTTGGAGTGCTTAGCTTATAGTCAGGAGATGCTGAACAAAGTCAGTTGGTAGCTGACACCTGCCAAATCGTATCACGTGAGGGAACTTGTTTACATCGGCCAAATAATGTACAGAAGCTGATCGAGAAACTTGCCAACCAACAAGCATCAGATCAATTGGACACAAGAATTGTGAACCAGCGTAAATCGCCACTCCTGAAACTACAAAAGAGTTGATTGGCCGTTCGTCAACCAAAACGGTTCCACAAGGCACTGCTCTAACGAGTTTTTCTGACAATCAATCATTAACAATCTTCCGAACACTGTTGTTTTTGCACAAAACATAAAACTTAACCTCACCCCCAAAAAAGAACAATTTTCGGAATCACATAACAGTTTGTACCCACTGATGATCGTATATTGTTCGTTCATGATTGAGAAGCACTTCAAGCATTGCTTTCTGGGTCCTTTTGGCTGAACGGTTCCAGTCCTATTTTCGTTTTTGGAGTGGCAAACTCCAATAACGTGTGAACACTCCCGCCTTTCGCGATATTAAACTGTTCTGACAGATCCTCCTTCGACTTCCTATCTACCAAAGTGCCATGGTGTTTAATAACATTTTTAAAGAAAGCAGCAAGCCAAAAACAACGGTTAAATGAATTTAACTTTCTTTTTAATCACGATAAACCACCACAACTGGCTGCTGGAATCGTACCTCTTATAACAACTTAATCCAGTTATGTAAAGCTATCGTCCACTGCGATTTTAAATAAACATTGAAAACATGTACAAAACCTTGTTTCAAATCTTAAGACAGGGCAACAGAAATATACTTTATCTTGCAAGCTGAGAGGATTTCTTCAATAAAAACGAAAACCTCATAACGTAAACCTCTAGAGCTGGGTTACTTACGGTGTACGCATTCGCCACAGGTCCCAGAGTTTACATTTTATTCAGGTACGAAAAAAAATCATTGGACAATGAATCGAGCCCTATCCAATCTCGTGTAAGTAAGCAAACACAAGATCAAATAGTTTTCTACCACATTTGTTTACAATAGTTTGGAAACTTTGTTTCATTCATTGAAAAAATCCATTTCTCACAATTCTGCACAAAGAAAGACAACAATACAAAAGTGGATGGTGCGACTTAGCCGTACGCCGCTAGTCAGTTGTCATCTTGATATCTTACCTGCTTACCCATTACGAAATGCCAAATGACGTGGCAACGGAATGCACCAGGGTTGTCGGCGAGAAACCGCACTGCTGTCAAACCACATCCATCCTGTTGGGGCTTGTTTGTAGAAGGCTTCACAGCGTCCGGGATGACCGTGGCTGTGTCTCGATATACGGCATTTGTCATGTTTAGAGAGTCCAGTTGGTTCTTGGATCCAGTCCAATTTCCATTTACCATTCCCATTTCCTATTCCCATTACCCAGAACTTGTGTCCTTGTAAGTGCCATGGATGCTGTTCACACACCTACAGATTCAGTAACAAGAAGTAGTTTGACTGCATCACCAATGGTGACAAAGCATTCTTTTCAGCCTCTGACTTAATCTGGAACAATATGTAAGTGTATACAATCGCTTTACTCGGTAGAACAGAGGCAAATCTATTTTGAAGACACACGTTCACTGAAATGTTGTATTTATTGGTTCAAATAAGATGTAGATTTTGATTGAGAACTTAAGGTTGGGGTTGGAAACTTACGATAAGAAAGGAGAGACGGGAACTCGTTCAAAAAACGGTCGGAAGGAAGTAATCAAGAATGATGAACAAAGAAAGCGAATGATTGAGAACAAATAGAAATGACAGGAAATGATGGAGAGTAGAAAGGAGTGAAGCGTAATTATGGTGAATGAAGAGTAGGAATAGGAAGTGATGGTGAAAACAAGGGAAAGTGGTTAGGAAAGATGCAAAAGAGGATGTAATGAGCAATGATGGAAGACAAAGACGCCGAGAGATCAGGAATGATGTAGGAAAAAACCAAATAAATGGTGACTCCAGGGAAACTACAGTGAATAAAGAGGAGAGATAAAGAGTGAAAGACAGCGTCTTTAAGTGATTAAGAATGATGGAAAGAAGAAAGGAAGGTAGTGAAAAAAGTGATAAGGATTGATTGAGAGTATGAGGGGTTTTTAGGGAGGTATATTGATTGATTGATAGATCGAAGGAAGTTATTAGCAATGATGAAAAACAAATAAGGTAGTTACGAACGATGGAGGACAAATGGAGTAATGGAGAGCTATTGTGAATGAAGAGGAGTGAAATTGAGTGGCAAAGAGAACGACGGAAAATGATAAGGAACGGTAAGGCCTGGTAAAGAACAGAGAGGAGTATAATGATGATAGCCTGTTAAAGAATATTGTGATATTAAATATCGAGAGTGATTACATAGGATCAAAAGGAACAGCTTATTTATACCTGGTTACAGGCTAGATAGTTCTGAATCACGATGTCAATCACATCTCCGCTCTTGAACCTGAAGTATCCTCTCTGCTCCGTGAACGTGAATGTCAAGTTGCTATTTTGCCCAAATTAAACATAACAGATACCCTTGAAGCAACAAAAATTTGCTGCCTAAAGTGTAACGTTAAAAGTAATTAACAGTTGGAAAACACAGAAAGCAAAACTGAACACGTTACAACAGTCATAGAACACAACTCGTCCCTACAAAGTGAAACGTAGAGAAATTTGTGATGTGACAAGAATTTTGATGAAAATTAAATTAGAAAGTTGTTGTCATCTTAGTACTCAACAATGAAACCATGTTTTCGTATATTTGAATGCATTTTTGAAACGATAGACTCTCTGTATTGGTTATCAATAAAATTTTGTTTCATTTTGAGAATGTTTCTTTATTTTTTCATCAGTTGTACCAACATATGTTCTATTCCAAATTTAGAAAATGAAAGGTTTTTTTGACCAAAACCAAACTTGCTGTCAACTTCTGTGCAGTATAACAGACCTCGAAATATATACATAATGTAAACTTAATGTTGATATTACAGACCGCTAAAACACAATTACGTTTGTGATTCTCTGTTGGTGTTCTAGGCCCAGTTGTACGAAAAGTGAATAATATTATCCAGCGGTTAAATCCCTATCCAGTGGATAAAATTTGCGCATGTCCAATCAAAAACAAGAACGCGTTAATTTTATCCGCTGGATGGGGATTTATCCGCTGGGTAAAGTTATCCACTCTTCGTACAACCGGGTCCTGTACAATAACGACAACAACAACAACAGCAACAGGAACAGCAGCAAGTTTATTTGTTTATATGTAAAACTACAACAATAATTTACAGTGAACAAATGAAATACAAACAAAACGTAATTTTTTAGGATTATTATGGCTGGGTTACTGGTTTGCTCAAGGTACTTTGAATTAAGTTAGCATTTGTGGCATGCCTTCTAGGACCGTTTGGCTGGATGGTTCCAGTCTTGTTTTCATTTATGGAGCGGCAAATCACCTGTAAACCCTAACGCCGTTCGCGATAATTGTTTTGACAGACCCTTCTCTTGACTTCGCACCTACCAAAGTGCCATACTGCCTCTCTCTTCCGCAGAGGCTTCAAGAGAGAGGGAGAGAGAGGAAGTGGGATCATGGGAAGGGGGAAGAAAGCTTCCTTGCTTTCTTTCACCTTCCCAGAGATCCCCCGCGCTCACCACTCTCTCCTCCCCAGCCCTCCAATATATTCATTTCGCTCGCTTGCATCCCTCCTTGAAAAATCCCAGGGAACCTCTGCGGAGGAGAGAGCTATACTTTTTAAAGACTGTAAAGAAAGTAGTAGACCAAAAGACTGTGATTAAACGGAACAAACCTTCTTTAATTGTATGAAACCACCTTAGCCAGCAAGTGCACGAGTTGCACCTGGCAAACAATACAATCAGTTTTAAAACTATCTTATGCATAGCACAATTTTACAGGTTGTCATGTTACTTGTTCAACTATGGTTGCGCAAATTGATAGCGAGGTTGCTGAAAGAGATGCAAGATTGAGAACATGTAAACAAGCTGGTTTCAAACACTTTATTGAAATAGGGAAACCGCGGTATGCCTGAGAAGGGTATATTCAATAAAGCGGAAATCTACAAAAAACTGCAAGCGAACGCCAGAATAATCTTTTACGTCGAGCTCGGTTACTTGTGGTGTTCATATACACAACAGGCCCCAATGTTTACAACTTCATTTTCTGATGAGAAACAAGTATCGGACAATCTATCGAATCCTATCCAAGCTAGAGTAAATAACTAAACACAAGGTCAAGTATTTTTGCATCAGTTTTGCTAACAAAAGTTTTGAGACGTTCTTTCATTTATTGAAGTAATCCACCTCGTTTTCTAACAATGCACGTGACCGACACTGCCCCCACTTCATTACGACACCTTTCCCGATGTGTCATATTGATTGAGGTTTACTGACAACTACCCATCCACCCCTCCCCTAGGTTAGGGTTATAGTGGAGGTAGGAGTGTGGTTTAGATTTAGGGGAGGGGTACGTTGTCTGGTACCTCCGTTGAGAACTACTTATCCACTCCAAAACAAAGGTGTTTTAATTTATTATGTATTGCCTTTCTTCATCATACAAGTAATGTTGCCGTCTGGTGTCGGTTGCTTAAGACAATTTGTACTGCACTTAAGAACTTCCCACTTTGTATTCTAAAGAAATATCTCTATCTTTGCGTCCTCTTTTGGACTGAAGCACACAAAGCAGTGCTATGAAACACACACCAAATAAGACCCATCCCACAATCAGAAGAATGAACTCGGTCTTGTTTCGTTCGGTTTCGCCAGAGCTGCTCACAAGTTTGTTCTTCTCGGCAAACATTGCTGGCGTGACGTCACCACATATGGGGATGTCACGAGAAGGTTCAGGGAATTCCTCTTTGGGATAAACAAAGATCATCTGTATTGAAAAAAACAGACACATGGCTTTCAGTTCTACACAAAGCAAATTAACAATACGCTGGTTGATGGTTTAACCTGGTACAGGAGTCATTTAAATTCCTTTGTCTGAGCGGTTAAAAGGTAACTTTACAAATGGTCTACACCGTGCGTATGTTCAGTTGCTATCTTCATTCCTTACCTGCATACCCATGACGAAATGCCACGTGATGTGGCAATGGAAGGGCCACACGCCAGGGTTATCGGCCACGAACCGTACCACAGTCCACCCACATCCTCCCTGTTGGGGCTTGTTTTCATAAGGCTTCACAGAGTCTGGGAGAACAGTAGTTGTGTCTCGATACACGGCGTTTGTGACGTTCAAGGAGTCCAGTTGATCCTGGGAACCTGTCCAGTTCCCTTTTCCCATTCCTATTACCCAGAACTTGTGTCCGTGCAAGTGCCATGGATGTTGTTCACAAACCTACACATTACCCATCAGTAACAAGAACGAGCTTTTCAGTCTCTAACTTATGGAACAGTTCTCAACACAAATGCTCTTCCAGGATTGTTGAAATGTTTTAGTTTTTGAATCAAATTATAATTTAAGATGTGAACTTGAACGGAGAACATAAGATAATTTTGGATACGTATGATGATACAGAAAGATGGGAAGTCGTGGAGAAAACGAAAAGAAGTAATAAAAAATTGTAAAGAACTATAAAAAATGAATGATAAAGAACAAATAGAAGTGATGAGGAATGATGGCGAATAAAGGAAAGTTATAAGGAATGATGCAGGAAATTGAACTGAATAATGTTGGTAGGGAGTTATTGTGAATGAAGAGGAGACATGCAGTGAAAGGGAGAGCGAATATTAGCGATTATGGATAAGGAAGACCAACCAGGGAGCTAAAGAAAACCACTTTGTGATGGAGAATATAAGGTATTCACAGGGAGGTTTACTGAACAAGGAGTAGTAATAGGGAAAACGAAAGGAAGTGAAAAGGAATAATAGAGAACAAAGGTGATTGATGACGAATGATGGATCGGAAAAAGATAGTGATGGCAATTTATGACAAATGGAGGAGAGTGACAAGGAGCGATTGCCAGAACCAAAAAACATATCATTATAAGGGTCAGTTAATGGAGGGCAAAGGAAGAATAAAAAAGGCAAAGTGTAGAACAAAGCGAAGTGATGAGTTAACTATGGAGAACAAAGTCAAGTAATGAGGATTGAGAGAGGATAAACTGAGGGAAGTGGTGAGGATTGAGAGAGGACAACGAGAAGTGATTAGGATTGATGGAGAACAAGGGAACTGATGAAGATTGATAGAAAACAAAGGGAAGTGATGAGGATTGATGGAGTACAAAGGGAAGTAATGAAGATTGAGAGAGGACAAAAGAGAGTGATGAGGATTGATGGAGAGCAAAAGCAAGCGATGAGGATTGATGGAGAATAAAGGCAAATAATGAGAGTTGGTAGAGAACAAAGGGAGGTTATGAAGATTGATGGAGAACAAAGGCAAGTGTGTAAGGATTGAGAGAGGACATAGGGGAAGCGATAAAAACTGACCAGGAAAGAAGTGCTAAGGATGTGATGGATAGCAAGAGAAGTGGTAAGGATTGATGGAGAAGGAAGTGATGAATACTGCTGAAGAAAGCAAAGTGGCAAGGATTGAGAGAGACAAAGGGAAGTCACAGGGATTGATAGGGAAGAGAAGGAAGTGATGACAATTGATAGTGAGTTAAGAGAAGTGATGGAGAGAACGAAGAAAAGTTGTTTGAGACGATGAAGCAATAAGGAAGAGATGAGGAATGGAAAGTAACAAAAAGGAGTGATATTGAGTGATAGAGAAAACAAAAGGGGTTTATCATTAATGAAAGAGCAGGAAAGATAAGGGTTGATGATTAACAAGGAAAAGGAGATTCATGACGATGGCTAAACAACAAACACTGTGATATTATCGAGAATTATTACCTGGTTACAAGCCGGATAGTTCTGAATCACGATGTCAATCACATCTCCTCTCTTTATCTTGAAGTATCCTCTCTGCTCCGTGAATGTCTCCGGTCGGATGTCGTAATACACCATGTGCGCAACAGGCGTCGTTTCCCATTTGTAGGTCACTCCGTTCGTTCCCCAGAGAAGTTGGCGCCCTGTGGCGTTGCAGTAATCCTCTGGGCGACCTGTGGCCGGGTCGTTATAGTTCTCCCCTTTCGCATATCTCTGTTGTGTTCCAACCATAACGATTCGGCGAGTGACCTTAAAGAGTTAAAGAATAGTGTTTATTCAGGTTGCGCTCGCTTGCGAAACCTAAACCTAAAACAGTCAATTTTTGTTAATACGATTGCGTCTTTGAAAATGTTGATTTCTTTCACTGTAGTATCTTCTCTCTTTTTTTGCATTGACACTACAGCGATCGACTTTATCGGTAAATTATTTTGAAACAGAACTTAATTACACTCAACTGTATTCAGCAAATTTAGGCCCAATGTTTAGGTGCAATGTAAATAAATATAAAAAAATAGGATGAAAAGTAAGTTTCCAACTTATAGGAGTCGGTGCACCAGTCCATTCACGGTTCCTGCAAAGTAACCAAGCCACTACATGAAACCGAGAGAGGAGTAGAAACAAAAGACATGTTTTTAAGTTTCTTTCTTATGATAACTATCATCACTTCTCTAACTGTGCCAGGACAACCTTCGCCTCGGTTTCATCTAGAGGCTTAGTTACCTTTCAGAAATCATGAAATGGACCATTTGAAATTGCAATGTGTCTCACCAGTATAAAAAACAGCCATTCTTAAAAATCAGTTGCCCTTTTTCTGCAATCGAGCTGCCAACCATCACCCGACCATTACTTGCAGCTGTGACAAATCAGCGGAGATCATTTGGCTGGTTCTTGACCAACAGTGACCAAAAAAGGCTTCAAATAAGCAAACAGTACAATGAAGACTAACATTTTGTGGGAAGATTTCGGGAAAAAATGCTGGAACGAAAACAGGTTTTTCAAGTTTCTTATTCACACCTATAGGGTGTTGTTGTGCTTAAATTAGAATTCAGACGCAAACAACCAAAATATGAAACCGAAAAAGTGAAACTAAAGTTCTATCTGGAATCAAATCCATTCCTCCAAGCTCACTCCTCTCCGGATATCTGATAGAGGAAAACATTTTTTGTCAGTTTTTCTGGGCAAATAATAATCAAAACAAAAAATTTGACAGTTGCATCAATTAACTGGACAAAAAATAAAACATATCGAGACAAGGAATCCCTAAATTTTGAATTGCATAAACAAAGTTCAAGGTTGAGGACAAGAATAGGCCACTTTCAGTTTGTTAACCCTTGGAAGTCCATGGGGAGGGGGGGGGGTGGTCAAATGGACTCCCCCATAGGTTTTTCCGACCTAAAATTTGAAACTTTCCAGCAATCAAAATGAAACTTTCGGCACCTATAGCCTGATAATGAGCGCGTTTTTTTTTACGTTAATTGGATGACGTCGTCACGTATAGTTAAAGCGTAGTTATTTATGCAAATTAAAGTTCAAAATGGAAAACTGTAATTTTTTTTTGAAAATTGGTTCTCATTTCTGCTTTTAGACTCTATTCTCAATCATATTCTTATTTGAGGCTGAAAATACATGTTTTCTACTAATTCCAGTAGAATTTGCGACAGTTTTGCGTAAAATAAAAAATTTGAAAAATCCAAGATGGCGGCCAAGACGGCGGACGTGTTGTGAAACAACTGTTGCCATAGTAACAGTTTTTAATTAAAACTTGATTGTTGTAACGGAAAGTAATAAGCAAACCAAGAGGTGCTTCCACGCCAAAGCCTGATCTTTTATGTGCAACCGTTTCGAAAATCTATGGGAAGGGGGGGGGGGGTTACAAATGACCCCCCTTGGACTAACTTGTTACAGTTAATAGCTTGGACTTCCGAGGGTTAACAAACAGCACATCGAAGGTGTCAGAGTCTTGTTTTGCGATCGTAGTGCAACCACCGCCTGGTTATGTGTAGCCATTTTCCACATCATGGAGAAGGTGAGAGATAACGGTTTGTCACAGTGGTTCAGTCCTTCACCGTCGCTAAGATCGCTGCCCATTTCAGAAAGCTGTAGAAAAAAGCTTTAGTTGCAGTTCGAAAAGGGATGAAAATAATTTTGGAAAATTTTCCAAAAATCTTGAGGCCCTCACCTTGTTAACTTTAACAATAAATAACTTTATTTACGTCTTAAAGTATCTAGCCATGGGACTAATTGGGGGGACGGCACAGATCTCGGCGTTAAGGCTGATGTTACGGAGGGAGGAAAACTCGCTCGTGTAAACTATTTTCCTAAAACAAGGTTACAACACAGATAAAGTAAAATTGAGTTGACAAACTGGTTCAGATACAGACCTTGTCGTGTCCAGGCGCCGATGTTGTTCCTTTGAAGGAATTCTGCTGGTTGAACGAGAAGCTACTGTTGTCCCAGGCGGGCTGTGAAGCCGTGACGTCACTGACATGCGTGGAAGGTTCACTTCCGTTAGAGCCCTTGTATCTCAGGATCGCCTGGCCGGTCACAACACCTGACCTGTGACGCGTCATTACACTAATCCAGTAAGAGCCCACTGGCTGGTCAGTGGTAATTAGTACCGAATACCGCTGACCTGAATTGATGTCTAAGGACTGAACAGTTGTGGGAGTCATCAGTGTGCCATCCGCCTCAACAACGGTCATGTTATGATTATCGATTGCAATATTCATGAACGATAAATCCGCAATATTGCCCAATCTCAGCCGGTATGTTTTTCCCTTTTCAACCTCTACGATTTCTAACCCCGGGCATTGGTTCTTGTTGCAATAGGTTGTAGAGCCGGGTTTATAATACGGGAAAGCCGTTCCTACAGGTACTCCTGCCTCGGAGCAGTTGAAATATCCCTTGCCGTTTATCAGAACGGATTGAGGCCGACCCGACCAGCGGAGCTTATCTTGCAGAAGGCCCACGACAATCTCGTGTTGTATTTGATGGTACCAATCGCTTAGCAACAGGGAGCGTTCGTCATCATACTTCCACGGTTCGCGTTTGTTGGACTCTGGCTCAATGATGAGCATTCCGTAAAGTCCTGAAGATATTCGTAATGGTCAACAAAATGGACCGACATACCGTTAAAGCCTCCATTTATATCATAGGAAGTAGCCTGTTTGCTGAAGAAGGAACTTCGCTCCTAAAACGTTACTGTTAATTGGGAGTTTACAAGCTCACTAGCTCAAACAGAAACGACAACTGAGATAATGAAGTAATAGGAGTAATCAAACTACACGGAGTTCTCAGCAAAGTCTCCAGCGGAGACCCGGGCCGAACCAGAACAAAGAAAATAAAAAATCTTCTAAATTTTTAACATCCTAGAAAGTATCAAAAAAGAAATTTCAATCCAAAAGCAAGGATACAGAACTACTCAGGTAATGATTATTAAATGTTAGTACAAGCAAACCTGAAAACTTATAACCTTTTTGCGCGCTCCTCTAATTGGCTGCTTAAGTGCTGCTCGAATATATTTGTAGAGGACATCGGACCGCGCGCAAAGATAAAAACTTTTGTTTTGGAGTGGTAGAAGAAATATTTTCAATTTTTTTTTTTCATGAGTTAAAAGCTTCACATTTACAAAACCCCTAGCAATGTTCTTCTTTTTAAAAAAATCAAAACACGAAAGTACCAAGTACGTTTCCAAATTTGAGTTGGCCAAACACGTGAAAATCGTTGATAACAGTGAATGTGACGTCATTTTAACCTTTTCGTCAAATCTCTCACCTGCAGCTCTGATCCCGCCCAGATGTCCGTGGTAGAAGTACGTCCCGGGTGCGTCGTTGGCCTTGAATATGTAAGTGAAGGACGTGTGGGGAGGGATGGGACAACCCGAGATCATACCTATCCCATCATGCCACACGTTCTTGTATTGCCGCTGACCATGCCAGTGTATCGTCAGCGCATCAGAAGACAAGTGATTCACCACCTTTACAACGACTTGCTCTCCCGGCTTGACACGGAGAGTCGGACCCGGGAATCCGCCGTTGATAGCGGTAGTTGCACGTTCCACACAGTCTGGTGACCGTATTTGCCAAGTGACGTCAAACTGGTATTCCTTACTTTGTATAACCATGGCAACAGTAGACACAAGGATGAACACTAGTGGGAATACTAGGCTTTCCATAGCTCCTTTGGGCTGCAAAAGAAAATGTTAAATCAAACCCCCATCAAAATGTGTACTGATTTTAATAAAAGGAGTAAGATAGGTTCTTTTTTTGTCTTTTTTCACTCCTGAAAGAACTTCACTTACATGTACAAACAAATTCTCCATGCAGAAAATGTTTATAAAATGGTAAAGTGTTATTTGCATGGTGTTTAAAAACAAACGTTTTTCTTTCCATCTTCTCCTGTTCCGGAAGCCGGGTGAAACCTAATTTTTTTAATTTCAAAAGCTTTTGGTTTAAGAGAATTTGTATACAGCTAATTCAAAAAAGATTGTCTTCCGAGTTGTTGCATTGTGCACTGCGCATTGTTGCATACCCAGACCGCAATGCACTGTAGATGTAAAGAATTTTTAAATCATTGCCTGCAGTACATGCCAAGACTGCAAAGCATTGTGGTTCACATTGCTTCCATGGCTAATACACGAATGTCGTTGTCTTGTAGTAGGCACCTACAATGCTATTTAAAAATTTGTTAAATTCATGGTGCATTGCGGTCTGGGTATGCAACAATACACAATGCACAATGTAACAACTCAGAAGACAACCTTTTTTGGATAGATGTAAACATAAAGAATAAGATCGCTGAGTCCAGACCTGAAGATGTGCTCGTAGCATGAACACGTTTAGTATTCAAATACCAAGTAGCATCTAACTTTCTTTTTGCAAACGGCACCCAGTTTAGTTTGTGATGTTGTATCCTCAAATTTCCAAACCCCGACCCTATTTAAGGTTCGAAAGGGTTCTTTCTGATTGGCTAATCGAACAATCAAACAATATTAACCAACACCTTAAACTATAGAGTACACAACCAAACAAATACAGAAGAGCTGCTTTGTCGAATGATGAAAGTAAGGGCATAAAAGCTACGTTATTAGCGCTTGACGAGGCAATTTTCTAACCGCTAGTGTAGACCAATTTGCAGAAACTGATACTGTGTTCGGGTCTGATCAGATGAAATACGCACTACTTAAACCGGTCGCACAAAACACCTGCTCGTATTTTGCTAATCTTTTACTCTTAAATCTGGGAACTGACAACTGACGACAGAAATCTCGGAACAAACTAAGAAAAGTTGTAATGGTCTACAGCCTTAAGTGTTTTCCAGACTTCTCAAGCGAACTGTGTACCCTTTTCCAGGCCAATTAGCCCAAAAGCCATGCCCTTAAAGGAGACACACATCCATATAGTCCTTTGAGGAGAGAACCCCCGGGTAGACGGCATTCCGCTAAGGAAATAACTTCGTTAAAATGGTTCGGACAAGTGTAACATAATGTACGGGGTTTAAGCGCGGGTATTTGCTTCTGGTTACAAAAAACTTACAAATACAGGGAATGTCACTTACCACAGCAGTGAGCCAAAATATGTGACAAACTTAAATCTAGCGTGCTGCACACTTACATACGGACAAGCGCTTACCACTTTAAGAAACAGCAGCCAAAGGTATGCGAACCGATATGACACTTGTCCTGCAACAAGTGACTGCTCTTTGTGTAAAATAATCGTGAATATTGAATATGATAATCTCTATCTTCAGCTCTTAGGTAGCTTTTGTTTTTAATCACTCAAGCTTTTCTGTACAAAATTACTCTTTGTCTTTGCATACGCTGTGTATTCTATGTATGGGGAATATGAAATAAATTTCATTTGTGAACTCCGGTGGAAAAAGATGCGTGAAAAGATAACTGCAGTTTTATTTGTTTTTTCAGGCAAATATTTGCAACTGCTTAATATTGTTTTTAAATTAGTGGGCCTCAAGTGGGAAGTGTATACTCTCACTGAAGAGTAATTTCAACTGGGTTATTTGGTCGAGACGAAGGGGCTCAGGCGATTGTCAGGCTGGTTCGTGAACGGGAGGGTGCGTTTAAGTTATAACTTTTACGAAATGAAAATTTCTTAAGTGCAAAAAACTAAACTAGCGGAAACAGCCGCTCTATAAATGTACTTAAAGTACAAGTTTACAAACAATAACAACAACAACAACAACAACAACAACAAAATTTATTCCTTAGCTATGAGGCACTGTTTTCACCCGCAGATGGGTAGGCCTTATCGAGGCGGGTTAGCTCAAAATTACAAACTTTAAAACAATATTGACAGTAAAACGAATACAAAAGGTTACAAAGATTATACCAAATATCTTGTTTAGAGTTCATATCAGTAGGAAAAAATTTGAATGGTAAAGATGTTTATCATCCCTGAAAATGATTTCCGCCAATCACAGGCCAGATTACTGTCGTGATTTTTCACGAAATCGTGACAGTG